>OZ038505.1:27343884-27366384 GCA_964036315.1 Acanthosepion esculentum
AATTGCAATATGAGATCTGGCAAAAATAATACTTGCTGGGACATTAATTTTACAAGTCCTAAAAATTCATATACTGATGTCATCAAGGACACATGACTTAGTGGATAAAAGCTTTGGTTGGATCCACTGAGGTGAACAAAAATTTACCTTAAAGGGAGATAACTGTAACATCCGGAAATGGTATGGCACGTTGAACGAGAAAATTCTACACCGGTGGATGAAATAAAGGATTCAGTTCGAAATTCCAATCGTCTGAAGAAGGTCGGAGCGTACAACGGCCGAAATGTGGTGAGTCTGGCGATAACGACGAGAACAACAGTATTGATTTATAATATATACAATCATCATGTGCATCATTTGAATTAGACAGAGGGGGTTCTAGTTGCTTGAATTATTTGTTGAGAAAACATGAATATGTGTATACTTGTTTTGAGACACCGTGTATATGTTATCTCTACTTTGTCTCTTGGGTAATCTCTCTCGTTTCTTTATCGTTTCAAATCAGTGGAAACGCTGTCGAAACAGGGCCAGTTGTGGACAGATGTATTTGGTTGAGTTAGACCACAATTGGATTTATAGAAAAAAAAAGCGCATGGAACTCGGGAATTAATTGTAACCGACAAAAAAGCCTGAGTAAATCTGGACGTAATCTTATCGGGATTGAATTCAATTAATTTGTTTTAAATCCGAAATACATTTTAGATAGTAGGAGGTTGCTTAGAGGAGACAGTGAAATTTAAGTTATAAATTGTAACTGGAATCATATTGATCATACTACATAATTACGATTTTTCACGCGGTATTTGCATTGTCGTTATCCGGCTCTAACTGGTGTTTGGCGAAATACGTTCGTTATGTCGCGTTAGGTCTGTCATCAGGATAATATCCTAGAATGATAGTCTCTCGATTACTCGTTGAAAATCGTAGCGGCTATCTTCAGGCTAATACACCATAGTGATTGTCTCTCGATTAGTCGTTGAAAATCGTAGCGGCTGTCTTCAGTATAATACCCCAGAATGATTGTCTTTCAATTACTCGTTGATAATCGTAGTAGCTGTCTTTAGGATAATACCTTAGAATGATAGTCTCTCGATTGCTCTTTGAAAATCGTAGCGGCTGTCTTCAGGATAATACCACAGAGTGATAGTCTTTCGATTACTCGTTGACAATCGAAGCGGCTGTCTTCAGGATAATACCCTAGAATGATTGTCTCTCGATTACTAGTTGAAAATCTAATGCCATTCTTACAGCAAGGGAATTTTTTTCCTTCTATAATAAATAGCACAAACCGATAGCTTTTGTATCTGCCAATTTTAATGTCTTGAATTGAGAAATATTCCCGAGACCTTGTCAGCAATATAAAGAGTACAGTGAGTGAGTAAACATCTCTCTCCTTCATTTGCTCACGACCAAAAACCTCACTGAAGAATTCTTGAAAGGGTGGTGGGTCATTTTTTATCCTACAAAAACTTGCCTTCACGCTAGCTGCTGAATAGCCAATTCATAGCCACTGAAAAGACCCCCTCCTCAAGCGACTTCTATCAGCGTCAAAGGACCCTGTCAAGTATATATTTCCTTAAAGTATTTCTATTTCCAACGCCCCGATTTTCTGCTTATTATTTCAGTGATTTATTTCTTGATTCTTAATCTTGGATTATCCTTCTTTCTCCAACAGCCAAAGTTTTAAAATAGATTATCTCCCTAAAACTACAATCTTCCGATCAAGCATCTAGTAGTCTTTTAAAAGTATGGTTTGGCTGTTTTTGCTACGAATCAAATAAGAACTGCAATAGATTTTTTTAATGTTTTGTTCGCATTTCCATTCCAGTAGAAAATAACATTGCCAATTATCCTTCCCAGAGTTTTCGTCCGAGATGCTTTTTTGTCGGCGCTACACAATCATTCCTGATAATTAACCAGATGATTCTACATTAAGGAAATCCATAATACTTTCAGCATTTTGATATCACACAACACATCAAAATACAAACTTATAAGAAGTCACCGAAAAGTTCCATAGAAATTTGACAACCATATTCCAGTTCCATACACATTTCCGAACTCGAAGTAAATCCCTGTGAGTTAAATGGTCATAAAAAGCAAGCGGTGAATAGCAGGAATCGATTGCCTTGAGCGTTTTGCTTCAAGCACATGATATATTTTATCTTGATACGTGAAGAGAAATTATTTTGGGATTTCATGCCGCTGGAATATTTTGGACGTATGGGATGGTGAATATGAAAAATATTAGTCTTTAGTTATATTCTTGGAGATTTCAATAACAGGAACATTCACAGAGGTCAGTTGAAGACGGTTAACCGATTGAAATGTACAACCCACCCCAACCAGGAAAAAACTTTTACCTTACTCAAGATTCGATTTTTGCCTAATTAAGCCAGTAATTAAATTTTAATAAAAAGAAATTGCTAAAAAAAAAATTGCCGAAAATAATTTATTAAAATTCCAGAAAATTGTATTTTGATCAAACTTCAATTAGGAACATTTTTGTACTGAGATGAACTCTCGCTATCTCTCGTTCTCAGCATGTGTATAAGCTCTTTACAAAAAAATGAAACAAATTTAAAGTGTCGATGAATGAAACAGTCAAGACAAATTATTTGAAAAATAAATATAGGTACTTATCAGCGATTAGTAGCAGCTTTATTGAAAGAATATTCGGTGGAATTAATGAGTTATTTCAACTTCCGTAAATCTTATAAAAATATTGCGATCTTTATTTGTCATATAATTTTCTATCAAAATTACGTTCACAAGTTTGATTTCCAAAAGTAATTCCTTCTATTTTATGCCATCTGACGGCGTAAAAAATGGAATATTATTGGTAGAATTCCTGCCAATAACTTAGTGCTTAAAGCTTACGGTCACATCACGTCGTTGAAACGCCGGTTCCCGTACGATCGCCGAAGTTAAGTAACATCGAGCCTGGTCAGTAGTCAGCTGGGTGACCATTTGGGAATACCAGGTGCTGTTAGTTTGATTGTGAGGTTGGTGTAATGGTTAAGAATTGTTAAACAAAGTTCCGTTTCTCATTGGGTTCGTTATATTCACTTACGCGTAAATACCATTCGGAATGGTATAAAACCACCTCTGTGTTTCCCCTAGCTAGAGGTTATTTTCCCCCTAGCTAGAGGTTAATTAGTAAGAACAGTATCAGTAAACCATTATTTTCTCCAAAAATAAAAGTTCTTACAACCTAAAAATATATTCTGGCTTTAAATAACCTGCGAAGGGTTGACAAACCGTAGAAAATGAATAACTTCTCTTAAAGCATAGTGTTTGGCCTTCATGCATATAGAAGTCCCGCAAAATGGAGTCTATCATCGATTGCCGCCATTTTGGAAAAATAACTCTAAAAATTAGCAGATACCAAACTATGAAATTTTACGGAAACAAAACAGCGTTAGAATAGTGAGAGTTGGATGGTTGTTTTGTTTTATGGCATATCAACCTCAGTGGGACATTTAATGCCAACAAAATTTTGAAATAGATTCATAGCGATAGTTTGGTAAAAAGGTGGGTATGAATACATATATGTTTGAGCCATTTTTTTTTTATTACAAAGTATTTCTGGTATTAAAACCTATTTTTACACAACTATGAGTGTTAACTATTTGCTCATAGCTGGGACCCTAACAGGTACTACCACCCCGGGTCAGGGTGGACCTGGGAACTCCAGCAATTAAGAGGTGGTTCCACGCTCCTCAAAACCTTCTGATCAGAGGCCTTGCTGTTGGACGTAGTTTATCGTCTTACCCTGGACGCGGATACAGTTTATCGACATACCCAGGACGGAGGAGAGAAAGAGAAAGAGAGAGAGAGAGAGAGAGCGAAAGAGAAAGAGAGAGAGAGAAAGAGAGAGATTGTGATGCTTATGTTAGTTTCTTGGAAAATATTTATGAAGTATTACTTTTTTAACCTACAGCGAATTCCGAACTGAAACCTTTATTGAATCTACGGGTTTAGACTGTTATCGTTCCGCTTGCCATGTCTAGGTATATCTTGTCGAGTTCTTATTTAGGTATAGGTTACCCGGATCGATATGTATCTGATGAAGGCGGGAGGGCACAACGGCCTAAACGTTCTGATAACAACATCAAAGACAATGACAAAAATCCGAAAATCTTTTCGTTAAAAGCAATAAAAAGAAAAAAAAGAAAAAAGGATGACAGATGTCTGTACAAAAAATTCTTCTAAAATACTTCTCTACGTTTGTTTATATTTGAGGTATTGTAAGTATTTACATTATTTACATTCTTCAGACTATTCTCATCATTTTGTCATATTCACGACGTTTCGGCTTTGTACACCCTAGCCTTCTTCAGCATCTGTCTATATTTCTGAAATGAGGTTTTTATAATTATTTACATTATTTACATTGCTCGGACTGTACTCCTCATTTTTCTTGTCATATTCACGACATTTCGCCCTCATACGCTCTGGCCTTCTTCAGCATCTGTCTATATTTCTGAAATAAGGTATTGTAACTCTTTGCATTATTTACATTGTTCGGACTGTACTCCTCATCTTTCTTGTCATATCCACCACATTTCGGCCGTTGTACGCTCTGGCCTCCTTCAGGATCTGTCTTTATTTCAGAGATGAAGTCGACTAATGGATTTGATGTATGAGAAACGTCATCCCCATTTCGATGACCTTGTACCATTTCAATAAGTGCTTCTGCTGGATCAGATAATTCTTCCGAGGTGTGTCAGAAAACAACTGCCCTTTTCAGATAATATAGGAATTGTATCAAATATACTCACGCATCGCACACCTGGTCATTGACACTTTCAGCTTTTCGCCGGTGGCCTTCATCGATTAGGTAGTATCGTGCTCGTTGTTATCTGAGACGAGCTTGACTAATCCGACCGTCCATACAACATCTGTTTAGAGCGTTTCTTATTGTTAGACCAAGATGATATTTCTCGGTCAGCCGCTTCTAGCATGACGCAGATAGTGAATACAAATAACCTGATCTCGTTTAAATTTTCTCACTCCCAACTGCTTTGGTGGAGGCGGGGGGAGGGGCCTAGTGTTACCAGAAGATTGTGAAATTCATTTCCTATGCCATATTGATGACCGTCTTAATGTGTCTGAAACGTAAAGAACATTAAAGTTGGACTCATGCCTCATAACTTTATAAAATTATTATATGTTGTTTTCTATTTACGAATTTCTAGAGCCTGTTATAAAATAACTTGTAAACACACCCAAGCATATCTATCTCAGTCTGTTCATAATTAATTAATCTATCTATCTATCTATCTATCTATCTATCTATCTATCTATCTATCTATCTATCTATCTATTATAACAAGATCTATCTATCTATCTATATATCTATCTATCTATTATAACAAGATCTATCTATCTATCTATCTATCTATCTATCTATCAATCTATCTATTATAACAAGATCTATCTATCTATCTATCTATCTATCTATCTATCTATCTATCTATTATAACAAGATCTATCTATCTATCTATCTATCTATCTATCTATCTATCTATCTATCTATCTATCTATTATAACAAGATCTATCTATCTATCTATCTATCTATCTATCTATCTATCTATCTATCTATCTATCTAGCTATGTATATTTCTGAGATGAGGTGTAATTGTTTACATTATTGACACTTTACCAGATCTCATATTGCAATTTTGTTGGCATTATTGTTTTTCTCTACAACTCCCTGGTACTGGTTCCCATATTTTATTCATATCTATACCTGCCCGACTTAGGAGATTTTCATGGCCTAGCATATGCGCTTATTCCTTAAGTTTTCGTATTTTCCAGTGATATTTTATGTCTATTAATTCAGCCTCATTCCACAGTAGGGCGGTGATCTCAATTTTCTCTTCATATGTGGTCAGCTACCCCTGTTTGTTCTATTTCCTCTGCGTTACGGTGTTCTGCAGTGTTATCTTAAGGGAACAGCACCTTTCTCCATCATATTTCTTTCCATAGCTACACGGGATGGCGTTCACACAGTTCCTAGTAATTTTCACTTTTAAGGGGGGGGGTCTTACTCGAAAGGTATTTGCGAAGTGTTGAGCCACTTTTGAAGAGTGTCCTAATGTTATATGGACCACAGATCTTTTGTATTTTTTCCGATAATCCCTTCAAATAGGGTACGCAGACGGGGGGCCCTTTTTTAGAGTGTTGTTATCCTCTTGCACCCTTCTATCCCAGTTTGTCGGAACTGCTCTCATGTACCCAGGATCGCTGTTACGTTGTAGGGTACTGCTTATACTGACCATTTATTGTTCACTTGTCTCTGGGTCGCCACTTATGACTTTTCCCTGATTTTGTAATCAGCGGACGGCACAATTCTGTACCCGGTATGAGTGGTGGAAGTTGAAGTTGAGTTATTGCCCGGTGAATGTTGGTTTACGTTATACGTATGTCTTCAGGCTGTGACCATTTCGAGATATTGGTACCTCCAGGAATACGAACTGTTTTTTTTCTCTCTCCATTGGAAACTCTGTCGATGATCTTATTGAATTCACATGGTCCAGTACTAGCTGGACCTCTTCTTGGCAGAGTCTGAAGGCAGAGTGTGAATGTGTCATCTATGTATCTCAGCCATAAGGTTGGTTTTAGTTATGTGGATTTTAATGCCATTTCTTCGCAGTATTCCATGTATATGCTTTCCATTGCTGATGATAATGGCGAGTCCATTGTTAACCCTTTATCCTGCCAATATATCTCTGATCCCATTCTGAAGTGTTTGGTTTGTGTACAGAAAGTCAGCATCTCTTATCTATTCGTATACTTGTCCGTTCCCCTAGGGATGGGTCCGAGGCTAGTGCCTTCACTGTGTGTACCTCGGTTAACAAATTCATCACGTTCCATTTTCAGTGTTGACTCTTTCTTTAATTTACTATAGTTACTATTTATAATGATGTCTTCCAGTTTTTCTGTATATTCGGTTCTGTCCATCACTACTACTCCCATTGCCTTTGCCGGCTTGTAGGATGATGATCATGACGTCGTTCCTCTTAAGGTTTTTAATTCCTAGCCTCTCCAGTTTTTCTGGTATTTGATTTGGGCGGCTTGGCTTTCTCTAGTATTTGTCTCACTTTCCATCTTAGATCATCCGCTCGGGTCTGAGGAACGTTTATGGCTATTTCCTTGATAATGATGTCCAAGTATGGCATCTGCTTGTTGGTTGTTGCAAAGTTGAGGCCACAGTTCAGAACTGACTCCTCAGACGCACTCAACTGCTGTTGACTAAAGTTGATTACTTCCTTCACTGAGAGGTGATGGACCTTACGCGTTACCTTCTGATATTTCAGTCTGTTCAGTCTCTTTCACAGAGCCTTGGCTGCTAACGATTGGCCAGTGAGGTATACCGTCCGTGTGAAATTTGGGGTTACTGTATGTAGCTTGCTGCAACCTTGTGGCAACTGCTTGTATGTCTTAGTTAGGATGTGGTCTTTGTTCTTGATTGAGAACTGCTTCAGTTTTCGTTCTGTTTTTATTGTTGAATCTTTACTTTACCATAGCTGCCATTTCTAATGATGTCTTACAGATTTTCTATATTCCGTTTTGTCAATCACTAGAGTCCCATTACTTTTGCCGGCTGGTAGTGTGATGATCCTGACGTCATTCCTCTTAAGGTTTTTAATTGCTAGCGTCTCCAGTTTTTTTTTATGTTTGATTTGGGCGGCTTGGCTTTATCCAGTAACTGTTTCACTTTCTTAGATCATCCGGTCGAGTCTGAGGAATGTTCATGGCTATTTTCTAGATTCGGGTAATGATGTCCAAGTATGGCATCTGCTTGTTGGTTGTTGCGAGGTTGAGACCCTTGTTCAGTACTGACTCTTCAGACGCACTCAGCTGCTGTTGACTAAAGTTGATTACTTCCTTCACTGAGAGGTGATGGACCATACGCGTTACCTTCTGATATTTCAGTCTGTTCTATTTCTTTATTTGGTCTACCTTGACTGCGTTGAATTCGTGTCTAAATGATTCATGTTGGATCATCTTTCCGCCTTCTTCACCGGTAATACTGTTTAAAAATGCCTCGGGCCTCTGGGAAATATCGGATTGCCGTCTTTGCTTTATCCTACGGTTGTACTGGATTCTTTCTCGGACAAGGGCTTGTCCGGTTTTACTGCGACCAGAAGGGTTCTCTTTATATTGATGCGATGTCTTGGTGACAAGCCTGAAGGGATGGGTCGTAAGTCTTTGCATCGGTATAGTAATGTTAGATAGTTCTGCCAGCTTCTGGTAGGACTTTTTAAAAATTGTCTCTATATTTTTGGTATATTGGGTCCGTACCGATTCTTCAATATCTGTCTATATTTCTGAGATTAGAGTATTGTAGATATTTGTATTATTTACATTATTCGAACTGTTGTCCTCATCTTTTTTGTCAAAACAATCTTTGTTGATTAAACAGTGACATTAATAACCTTTTGAGGTGAACAAAAAAATTGGACTGTTGAGTTAAAGGGAGTTATCTGGAAGAGGCATGGCAAGTGGAACTAAAACAATCTACCCCAGTGGACGAAATACAGCGTTCATATCCAAATTCAAGTCACTCGTAGAAAGCCGGGGCGTACAACGGCCGAGATGTCGTGAATATGTCAACAAAGATGAGGACAACATTCCGAACAATGTAAACTATTTCATTATCTTTCTAATAGTAATAATTTTAAAATAATTTTTATCTGATATTTTTCCTATTACTATAAACTTTAATTTTAACGTTTTTTAAGTTGATATCTCTGCTTTTTATTTGATTAAACAAGAAATTAATGAGAACCGGTCTAACAGATCAGGGCAGCTATTAGGAAAATGTGATTAAATATACATTAACGTTTAACAAAAATTATTCAGTATTATTATTGTTGTAGGTAAT
Organism: Acanthosepion esculentum; assembly: GCA_964036315.1. Taxonomy (NCBI): domain Eukaryota; kingdom Metazoa; phylum Mollusca; class Cephalopoda; order Sepiida; family Sepiidae; genus Acanthosepion; species Acanthosepion esculentum. Next base: position 27,352,782 of record OZ038505.1, read on the forward strand.
AATCATTATAACATAGAACAAATAGCTCTATTGTGAGAAAAGGAATTTTCGATAATATAGCCATTTTTATGTATTTATGATTATATTTTAACTTTTATCAAAAGCGACATTCTTGAACTTGTAGTTATATATGTTATTATACATTAATTATTATTTTTTTAAAATAATAACTAGTTGTGGTAGATTTTTGATAATAAAAGCTATCTGCTGCTGTGTTAAGAGTTTGTAACACTGTAATAATAAAAATTTAAATTTCATCTCTCTGATAGATGTCGCGATCTGTAAATTGAGAAAACATACTAAAATAAAATTACAGTTTCGATTTCTATCGAAGGTACCTTTTTCTCTAGTAGGACTTCACAATTTAATTTACTCGGATTCCCGTTAATTTCACTGTTTAATAAAATAAAAAATGGGATTGCAAGTCAAATACCTGTAACGTTTATAATATATATATATATATATATATATATATATATATATATATATATATATATATATATATATATATGGATTTGGGCACCAACTTCTCTTTCAAACATCTTTCATTATATAGTGCAAACAAGGAAGAGTTAATTATTTTTTTATATCTTACGTTTTTTCCCTTTTGATCGGGATTTAAGGAGTAGAGAAATGGGCCATAATTTTCGTTGTCGCAAGCAATTTTGCCCATGCAATCGTTTATTTTTTTTAATAGAAAGGTGGTCACACGAAATCCAGCCGCGCGCAACATGTGAAAGCTCGGAATGAACGCTCCTATCCTAAAAAAGCACAAAATTAAATTACAACCTAACAGGCAAAACATGAGGATAAACTAACGACAAAAGATACGAAGCATGCTGGGAAATGGCTATAGAAATGCCCTAAAGCGCTTGGGACAAGAAATATTTGTACTCCCTTACTTCTATAAAACGGAAAAACTTAAGGAAGCTGGAAAAACTTAGTAACATATTAAAACCTAATATATATATTTACATCTATCTATCTATCTATCTATCTATCTATATATATATATATATATATATATATATATGTGTGTGTGTGTGTGTGTGTGTGTGTGTGTTCGTGTATGTGTGTGTGTGTGTGTCTCTGTGTGTGTGTGAGTGTGTGGTTCTGCATAAGCCTTTACCACTATAATTAAATTATACCTGTTTTGTTCTGAGAACTCAGTTGTACACTCACATGGCGATAACGACTGGCGAGTCCAACACTATATATATATATATATATATATATATATATATATATATATATATATATATATATCAATAACATATTGTCGAAAGATTTAAAAATTCATCGTTAATACTATTCGAGTTTCAACATTACATTATCATCAGGTGGTTTTTGATAAATAATTATTTTGTAGCATCGTATTTTTCCGTTCATATAATCTAACCTAACGCTATAAAGTAAAATCGCCAGGTGGGAAACGGTAAAGCAAGAGTAAGTAGAACCGGAAGTGTGAGAAAAAATTTACGTATACCTCCTCATCCGGGTTCGTATTGGACCAGACTGTGTTTATTAACCTGTATGTTTTTTGGCATCACCTCAGACTTTTTGTTGAACGACATGTCTTTGTCCGCGTGTGCCATAATGTCCCGCTTTTCTTCTTGACACAACTTACAGACACTACAATTAAAATTGTAAGACTTTATTCTTCTCCATCTAACACAAGACTCTAGTGCATTTCTTTTTAAACTCCCACACATGGCCGGTTAGCTTGGTACAATGTTTATGGTTCTCCAATTTAAAAGAAGACCTATGGTTATACCGTCTTTCCTTGAACGTACCTTCTGTGCATTCCACGTAGGCTTTGTTCTGTCGTCTGAAATCTCCCACTACATCCTTATAGATCAGATTTGCAGTATTACAACTATTACGGCTTACATGGAAGTCGTTTTAGGGTACTTTAATGTTAGGAGAGATTACTTACTTTATAATGGATATACCTTGTTGCTAATTCCCAACCTGGCTGTGATTTTCTTTGCCTCCTTATTAATATTATCAGTATACGATGTTGGTACTTTTTTTGTAGTACCTGGTGACTTCATCAGTTATCTTCTTTTCCATCAAACTTATAGCGTATATATTTTTTGTTTTATCGCCCTTGATAAATATCTTCGGTAACTTATTATTTTTTTCTTCACCTCAGCAGCCAAAGTTTTTTGAAAACTGATAGTGCTTCTTTTTGATCTCATCCAACACCCCAATTATGTCATCATCAAACCCAGTGAGCTCATCAATGGCAGCGGGGTATGTCCTGGTTTTAAACTTGAATATTTCTTCATTATCCTTGTTATTGGCATATTTTCTGTTGTGTAAACAGAGCTTTCCATCGCATTCTAACGAGGAAATAGTCAACTTTGCCTAATAAAGTAAGCATGTATTCGTGCCTGCTAGATATTGGAATATTCTTAAGAGACTATAGGATTTTAAATTCCTGCATCATAGATAGTGATTTTCCGAGCGTAGCTCAGATGTGGCACAAGGCTGAAAGTATGTGACACCCAGTGAGGATCGAACTCACTACTCAGTCGTAATTGTTCTAGCGAGGCAAGCTTGCTAACTATTACACCACCTCGAGGTGCCTATTGATTTTCCTAGCGTAGCTTGGATGTGGCACAAGGCCGAAAGTAAGGGGGGCCCTATGAGGATCCAACTTACTACTCAGTCGTATTTGTTGTAGCGAGACAAGCTTTCTAACCATTATGCCACCTCGAGGTGCCTATTTCTGCATCATAAATAACTGCACACGTTTTTGAAACAGTAGAGTGTTCAAAGGAGAACCTTATTAATCTAAAAAACCTGGAAAGGTGTTACGTGTCGTTGATGGTATAAGCGCTATAGGATACCGAAATGAAAGTGCTGAACTATCAAACAGGAAAAGAATATAAGAATATAAACTATTTGTCCAGATCGGAGTCAGATCGGAGGACGGACATTTTAAGAATGTTCTCAATATATAGTCGCAAAAATTGAATGTGTAGAGCGGATAATATTATTGTTAAAATATTGAAAAATTCAACGAAAAATCCATGTCAAAGTTCAGAATCACTTTCTGTGTACGGCTTGAAATACGATGTTAACCTTGACTGATTAGTCTCAAGAGATTAATAATCAAGTAATTCTTTGTAGGCAATAAATCTGCCTGCAAACCTCTTATAAACCTATATGTCATTTCAAAACGAATAGCTCAACATTTGTGCAATAATTAACAAACTGACAACCATTGCACGTAAGATTATTTTGTGCGTTTGAGAACGCTACAGTGTTCCTTATATATGTGAAAAGACATTGCGTCTTTACGTTTTTTTAGGTCATTAAACATTTCATAGGAACGTTCCACTTTCGGATAATCAGATAAACCTGCATATAGGATAAAACGAGTTAAAGAAAGCTATTCAGAGCTCACGCTGTTGCGAAATTGATATACGTAATTTCTATCCTTAAAAAAAGATGCACACCTTTTCCTGTTTATGCGTCAGTGTGGAAATCGAAGATATTTTTTATACAAATCAGCAAGTGCATTTATATCGACCTTTTCTTGGTATCTAACTTTTTTTTTTATAATCTTCAGTTTCTTATTGAATTAATTCTAATTATAAAATCATCCAAAGTAGAATTTTTCTTCATGAAGTTTTTCTTATTCACATTTATTTTCCCCTGCTATTTTCTGCGTACCAAAAAACCAAAAAGTAATATTAAAATTATTCTACACTCTCTTTTGTGCGTCGTATTACAAAGCATCGTTACTTTTTCTTACTTTTATTATCTGAAAAAAGCATTAAAATCAAGAAATCCTAGTTATATTTCTAAAAGAGTCAATTTCTGTCGCTACCCATGATCGATATATTTTTATAAGAAAATCAATCAAATGAAGATTTCTCATAAATTCAACATATCGACTTATTTGAAATTATGTAAAGTACTATTAGTGAGCTGGTGAAATGATATATTCTGTAAATAACATTAACGCAAACCGTGTTATCTAACATTCTTTGACTTTGCATACAATTATTAGGCTCAAGGATTTCGCTGTTGTCTAAAACAGTGATTCTGGAATTTTTGCAGCGTAATATATACTGGTTGTCCATAAAGTTTGTGTACATTTTAAATAATTTATAACTTTACTTGTATTTACGACAGAAATAATCTGTTATAAAGTTTCATGTACCTAGTTTTAAGTATAAATAAAATAACTAATGTGATTTCAGGAATTACTGTAAATCTGTTGGCAAATGTATTCCGTGAACTGCAAAACCGTATTACCCTTTCTATTGCTAATGATGGGGGACATGTGGAAACTTAAATACAATTTCAATAAAACCTTAACAAATATAGATTTACTTCTTTGTAATCCTTTTTACAAATTATTTCTATCGCAAATACAAATAAAGTTATAAATTTTTTAAAGTGCACAGGAACTTTATGGACGCCCTGTATTTTGTTTAATATTCATGAGGATTTTACAAGTTGTTCTTTTTGTTTTGAAAGAAACTGTTTTATTTGTTATAAAACAAGATTTTTTCTGATGTTTTGGGGGTTAAGCATAATAATTTTCCTTTTGCCCAGAATGATCGATTAATCACCGTAGCAACATATCTGAACGAGGTTAGGTTTCTCCCAAAAGGAAGATCAAGTATGATGCGACGGAAAATATGGTAGATTATGGTAATCAAAGTTTTTATAAGAACAAGTAGATTACTGTTTTCAGCAAAATATTCGGGGTGAATTTCAGTCATTAAGAATAATTGTAAATATAGAATTACCATTCTTTCAAGATTTGTTCACACTTTGAAATCATCCTCTCTGTTGATTTTGTTGTTACCAAAACTTTTAGGCCAAGCCAGATTTCATTTCTTTCCACATATACAACGCGTCCCTCATAAATCTATAATGAAGTCAAATCATCACTGACTTGACGAAAACAATGGCAGCGAATCGGCGGGAAGGCCGTCGTAGCCACACAAAACAACGCAAAGTACGAGTTCTATAATCTGACTACACCCCAAACTATAGGTTGGTAGTGAAATTTAGGATTTCAGTTTTCTGTGAATTGGTTTTAATAAAACTTTTCAAAGATGGTTTGCACAATATGGCAACACCATTATTAGGATTTAATTATTCTGTGCAAAGTCCTTTAATTTTTATTTCCGATTCGACTGTTTTAAGGAGAACCATGCAAATATCGTCTGTCCTCAAAATGCCTCAACGGAAAAGACTCAGATGAAGAAAAGCTTATCATCACCAAGAAAGTGCGAAAGGCCCCTCTCTTCATATCATTGAGGAGAAGTGAGGTCTTTATGCGGACACGGTTAGACAATTCCTTAGGGATCCTTCGCCAAGGAAGAAACGATCCGATTGTGGGGCCTCTAAGGCTGTGGCAGCTATGGATTTAAGGACCGCTGGACTCCCTATTTTACTGAAATCGTACCCTGGGGACCATGGCTTCCGTGCGAGCTTCCCTTAAACTCCCTACTTTAATGCTCCGTCACAGGAATATGAGGCTTCACTTGCGTCGGAAGTATATGCCGAGACAAGGGCGGCTCTTGGCAGACCTGACAGCTGGATAAATGTTTGGCCCTATTTACAACGTCAACAACAGGCTGAAGGAGTCATGTCTGGGGCTGGTAGCATTGGAGACTTCATGGCCCTGTCATGACACCTGATTTCTTTAAAGCGACCGCAGCAGCCTACTACAATCGCCTAAAAGAGATCTTGGATCCATGGCTAGAACACATACCTCTGTCATTTCTAAGGTCTTTACTATTCATGTACAACAACGCTTTCTCCTACTCTGCCAGGGTCACCCAAGCATTCCTAGTTTCTTAGGGCATACAAGGTGAAAAGTTGATCGTGTGGCCGCCTGGTCCTTCGGATCTCAACCCTATCGAAAATAACTTAGAAAATAATGCATTCATACTTTTATTACAGCGTTTATAACGAGAAATATATCTAAAAGAAAGATTTTGTCTTTGAACAACGACCAATAAACAATAATTGTAAATTGATAAATAAAGATCTGTCGCTTTCGTAGTACTTCGTAAGGATGATTGGGTAGGCCCTGCTGTTTACGGTAGATACTTAGAAAATCAGTCATTAAAAATCCACTCAAAAATGTATTCCTAAGATTATATATAGAAAATAGACTCTCGTATTCATGCATAACAACGCTCTCTCCTACTCTGCAAGGGTCACTCAAGCATTCCTAGGATCTTAGGGCATACAATGTGAATGGTTGATGGTGAGGCCGCCTGCCTCTTCGGATCTCAACCCTATCGGAAATATTTTGTCCATCATTAAACAGAGATGTTTATGCCGATGGACTTCAATTTACTAACTTCGAAAGATATCTTATGGGCGACCACAAAGCTGCAAGCAGATGCAGCCAAACCGCCTACGATAGAAATTTGACAGATTTCATGACTAATAGGGTTTCTGAAGTTATCCGCTCATGTGGCCAAATAATTCATTATATCAATAAATCTTATAATAGTAATATGGTTTTCGGTTGAATATATACTCAAGGCATGTTTAATATGCATCATCATCCTTCATTTTCTCCAAAATGTCTAAATGGGCTATTTTCATTCGAAAGCTATTAACGTGGTTCATATTGTGAAAACTAGCTGAGAAAAGTTTATCAAACTCGATTCCTAGAAAACAAAAAAATCTTAAATTTCACTTCAAATTTATTAGCGTGGTTCGGGGTATAATTTCTGGAATGAAAAAAAAAACAGCATTCTGGATTTATTAATTTGTTTGGAATGTCGATTAGTGTAAATGTTCAGTATGAGGCTAAAAGAGATTGGTGCCTTGATTTCGAAATACAGTCCTGACATTTTATATTTTTTCCTATCAACAGATACTTTGGAACCGTGGTCTGTCATTGATATTCTATGATTGAAGCTCTGCCATCTTGTTCGGCTTGATTGCTTTCGAATTTTCCCGGTGCATTCATACCGCATTCAAGGTAAGGTTTGCTGAATATTGTGAAATGCGATCTATTTTAATCTTATATACTACATGCACAGTGGAGTAATGGGTAGCGACTAGGATTGAGGAATCGGAGATCCGAGTTAGAATTAAAGTCGAATCCATTACATTCACTTAAGTTCAAATACCCTTCGGAAATGAATCCTTTTCTTCTCCCCCCAGCTATGGGTAAATAGCAGGACATCCCGGGTTCTATAGCCTTGGATGGCAACTGGTCTACCGCTGTAAGAAATGGCAACCTACTGCTGGATAAAAATCTGGCTCATCAGTCATTTATCGGAAGATACATGATCACCGAAGCGTGTATCAGACATGGCAGATAACTGATCTATCTATCTCCGACTGTTTACATGTATACATATATCTATCACGGTCTGCTAATATCTATCTATCTATCTATCTATCGATCGAATCCATTACATTCACTTATGTGCTAATACCCTTTGGAAACATATGAATCCTCTTCTCCCCACCCCCAGCTATGGGTAAATAGCAGGACAGATCGGGTTCTATAGCCTAGGATAGCAATTGGTCTACCGCATTAAGAAATGGCAACCTACTGTGGAATAAAAATCTGCCTCGTCAGTCATGTATCGAAAGAAACATGATCGCCTAAGCGTGTATCACGCATGGCACATAACTGACTGATACTATATGATTTATATTGAAAAACTAGTGAAAATACTCGGATGATCGGTTTAAGATGGATTATTTCCCAGTGGACACCATCCCTTTACTAATTGAGCTACGAGCCTGTTATAAGTCTCCTTCGTGTTCCTCTGTGTCGTGTCCCTTTCAGGACGTTGGCAATCATTATTCTCCACAATTTTCTGTTTTTTGAAGCTCTGTCTAATGTTTGTTTTTTCAACATTCCCTCTAGTTCCTGTTGTGGCAACAATTTACACAAGATACTTAGACAGGTTATTCGCTGATTTCCCTGACCCTCTTGTCTTTAATATGTCGTGTGAGTGTCGAATTCGTCAAGCCTTCTTTCTGGCTATCTTTCGCTGCCAGAAATGTCAATGATGTTCAGTATAAGTGTGCTTTTCGTTTTCCTTTTTGAACATATCCAGTCCACCGAAATATCAGCGTCCTTCTGTAGAAAAAAACATATTAGTTGTCTCAAGCCTCTTATTCATATTTGAGGAGATTGTCCAACATTCACTGCCATTTAGGAGGACTGATATTACTTAGCATTTCAGTACGATTTTCTTTGTTTCTGTTATACAGGAATAAAGTGTCCTGCCGAGAAATAAGTTTGGACATAATATTATTGAATTAAGTAGACCGTGTGACCATATAGGAAACGCATATATTGGAGGCAGTGTGTGTCTAATTGATCGTCATTCTAGCCTATCATCTATACTATTCGGATCGCATTTCTATTCTGTTCTCTATTTTCTAATCGGGTCGCATTTCTATTCTATCCTCTATTACGGCTCGGATCGCATTTTCTTGTCTATCCTCCATATTATACGATCTTCATTTCTACTCTATCCTCTATTACTATATAGACCGCTATTCTCTACTCTATTTACAATACTGCTTCTCTATTCAGATCAGAATACGGATTATTATTCGAGCAAGTACTATTAGTGCGAGTGTTATTCAAAGGCGTCTGACACCAGCATTGTTCAATGGCGTTACTATAGTTGCATCTGAGATTACAAAGTATCTACTATAGCAAGTATTACGAAAGTGACAACGTGTATTTGTTGACATTACACAGACGATTCCATTACTGAATTAAGTGGATCACGTGACCATAGAGGAAATGCATATATAGGAAGTCACGTGACGTCTAGATTGATTGTTATTTCTACTGTATCTTCTATTACTATATGGTTCGCTTTTTCTCCTCTCTTCTCTTCTCTATACGGATCACTATTCGGTGGTTACTATTCGAGCGAGTATTATGGAGCAAGTACTGTTAGTGCGAGTGTTATTCGAAGGCGTCTGGCACCAGTATTGTTCAACGGCAATAATATAATTTTATCTTCGATTACAAAGTCTCTACTACAACAAGCATTACGAAAGTGACAACGGGTATTCGTTGATATTACAAAAGTGACAACGAGTTTTCGTTGACATCACAAAACCAACCAATTTTCTATCCGTGTATTATAATCGTAATGATATTTTTACACGTTAAGAACTGCAAAGTATGTATCTAAAGATATGTCTGTGGAATGGTAAAGAATTTTTTTTGTTTTTTTTCTCACATTTTCTCACACCCAATGATCCCTTAAGTTTTAGAGCCCCTATTTATTAAAAAAGCTGCGATTACAAAGACTTTATTAAAATGAGCATTACCAAACTGACAACATGTATTCGATGATATTACAAAAAAGTCAAACGTGTATTCGTTGACACCACAAAAGTTTCTAACAAAATTTCTAGTTTCATAATACTTTGCTTAGTTTTTGGAAAGGGTGCTTCGCTTTTCCAATGCATCTACGGAATTTGAAGACATTTTTTTCTTTGTCCTCTGTTAAAACATTACATAAGGTGTCTCCCTAATTCGGTATACATAAAGTTTAAAAGTATTTTCTATAAATGTGAACGCATTCTTGATGCTTTCATTTTAGCTTTAATTGAAAGCTAAAGTATTTCAAATTTACTATTTCCATTAAACACAATATACTGCGGTTTACTTCAAACAGAAATTATATTGATCGGAATCGATTTTGTTTTCATTCAAATCGACGAAATCACCCATTTTTACACATTTGTAAACAAAAATAATTTCAGTTGTGGATAAGTTCTAAAAAATTAATTAGAATAGCGGTCTATATAGTAATTAGAATCCGACAATTATTTGAGTTTTGCAAGAATTTCCAAATTACCGTATCTTTCATCGCAAAAAAGAACCTAAAATTTGCTATGCTTAATCTAAAAGTTAGTACATGTTCAGACTTAAGAAAAATAAGTTCTTTAATCAAAATTTCGAATGTTTTAAGAAGGGGTAAAAACAAATCATTAAATATTTAAAAAAATACTTTGATTCTTACTCGTAATAATGATAATTTGGCGATAAAATTGTTTTCCTTACGTTTGGAGCAGGATTTCATCGAGGCATGCTGGTATTTAGTGATTTCGTGGAGGTACCTACATTACACAAATAGTGAAGCGTTTGTACCGCCTTGATTTAGACGTCTTCAAATGATTGTTCGCCTCTTCAGCTGTTCCTTTTTGCAAACAGTGCAATTAATACTATTATACGGTTGATGCTTAGTCCTTTCTTCTTGCATTCCATTAATACCTTCTGTAAGAGTTCCTGCAGTTTCATTTCCGTGTCAACTACGAAGAGAATCATCTGCATATCATATGTTGTTAAGACTATGTTAGCCAATAAGTATATCCTCCCTGTAAAGTTTCAATAAGTCCGGTGAGAAGATACATCCTTATCTTACGTTCTTTTTTATTTTTGTATATTTAATAAATTAATTTTCTATTCGTGTGCAAGTGGCTTGCTCCCAGTATAAGTTCTGGATTATTCTATATTTCCAGATAATTCAAATCTTTCTTGTATTGTAATTTAACAAACCTTTTTGCATAATCTATAAAACAGGTATATACAATTCTGATGTATTGCTACTTTCTATAAATTTTAGTGAATTGCCTCCGCTGCTTACGTGTGCCCAATACTGTAATGTGGCTTTTCCTCAAGGACAAAGAATTTATGAAAACAACTATACGATTAAACAGAAGTAGGCAGGTTCACCCTCTCCTGTGGCTTTTTGAAATGAACGAGAGATTTATGCTTTTTTCATGCTCAGGAATTTGTTCCGTTTGCTTCTAAACTTTTCACATATTGTTTTTATTCAGTTATCACTCCCCCTTGCGTCTTAGGGGCATTATCGCCTTAATTGGTGTGGACTGATTAAAAACCTTTTGATGTATCTACTCCTGGAAATAATCGCGTTTACGCGAGTTAAGAAATAGAGCATACTTGTAAAAATTTTCGAAGACGTGAACTCACGCATAACAGCTGGACTCTCGTGTTTAAGGATAACCATCTACTATAACGGCTAGTCAATCCCTATAGCAGACTCCCGCTCAGGCACTTTTGTGTTTTTCCAACACCCACAGAGCCAACCTGTGGTTTATACTGCAACTATGCTAAGCAGACCTTAGTTACAGTTTCTGGGAGATCAAAAATCTGAACAAAATGAGCACACTCAAACCCTCACTCATGATGACTTGTGACTTCGTGCTAACAAAGTGTTCAGTCTACCCAATTACATTCACAAGGCTTGGGTCAACCGGTGGTATGGTTTTCAGAAAATTTCAAAAGGTGCCGCCCGCTGGGATCTTCCGCTTCCAGACCTAACATCCGGAAGTCTCCTTCCTGACAAATCGACCATGCTAATGATTCAAACTCGAGTATTATAGTCAGAAAGCAAACGTTCTATCCACTCGGCCACGCGCCAACAGCCATACACACACGTAAAAATCACACGAACACACATATACACACACACGTAAAGACACAAGTGAACACACACATACACATACGTAAAGACACAAGTGAACACACACATATACACGCACGTAAAGACACAAGTGAACACGCACATACGTAAATTACACAAGTGAACACACATATATGCACACACGTAAAGACACAAGTGAACACTCACATACACATACGTAAAGACACACGTGAACACACATATACGTACACACGTAAAGACACAAGTGAACACTCACATACACATACGTAAACGCACAAGTGAACACACATATACACACATATACACACACGTAAAGACACAAGCACATGAATACACACATACACATTCGTAAAGACACAAGCACAGGAATACACACATACACATACGTAAAGACACAAGCACATGAATACACACACATACGTAACGACACAAGCACATGAATACACACATACACTCACGCAAAGACACAAGCTCATTATGCCTGCTCAGTTTCAAATACGAGAGAAAAAGTAGATGTAATTTAGTCTGCTTAAATTGATTGTAAAACATGGAATGTCGACTCAAATAAGCCAGTGCCTCGTTTTCTCAAGATGACTGGTGAGAAATTCAGTCGCAGGTCGTAAATTCCGAGTTGTCCTTCTCTGAGACTGTTTGACCTCAGCCCCAAGGCCAAAAATTCCAGTCTGCCTTATTAATTAATCCATAGTTGGCCTTTGGAGAAGAGTTCGATCCATATTTTTGCCAAGGCTACATGAGAATGTAAAGAAATCGAACTCGGCTCACTATTTTCGCGTTCTGAGACGCTAACTATTGCATCATCTGAACAAACAAACACACACACGCGCACGCGAACACACACACACACGCGCGAACACACACAAACACACACACACACACACACACACACATATATATATATTTTAAACAATAAAAAATATTAAAAAATTAAAATCTTAAGACACACTGGGTTGTATATTAATATTCTTTCGTTTTTATTATTATTTCATTTAGATTCCACGACTTCTTTCGGCCAACTGACAACTGTGGATATATATATATATATATATATATATATATATATATATATATATATATATATATAATAAATCCAGTGCCCATCACATATAATAAAGCCAGTGTACCTCATAAGGCGAGACGCGTTGACTAAGAAATGTTTTCCTTTTATTTTTCTCTGGATCTTCAGACTTCACTTTCAAAAGGTGAAACGAAAAATTAATTTAGAATTTACACTTTTGACGGTCAGTATTACGCATATATAAGTTGACACAGAGGGCGGTGAGAGATGGCATGAGAGACATGGTCGAGTTTAGGGAGGGAAGGGAGAATTTTAAAATTTATTTATCGTGAAATAAGTTTTCTTATCGTATGAATTACTGCAGACGTTTTTTTTAAAATATGTCCACAGATATTCTATTAATAGTTTGTTTAGCTTCGCACAAATTGTTATAAAAATGTCGTTTGAATGAGTTCTTCTAAGCACTTCATATGTTTCGTTTAAATGGAGAAGTTCATTGTTATTCTGCATCGATTGTTCTTCTGCCTTTCTTTGTTTTTGAAACAGTCAATCCATTTCCTGCCATTGTCTTGCCTCCCAAATACATTTTCTGTGCTGAGCAAATCGAGAAAAAAAAAATAAACGATGACCAGGTATTTACACTGTCTCCCAACTAAGACGAGTTGTAACACAACGTCTTTTTTAAGGTGGGGACCCGAGCGCGTACACCCAGACGAGAAACAAAAATTGCCCGCAGCCACGGCAAGTGTCGGTTGCGCTGGTCTTGGCGCAAGTACCGATCACCCTCTCACTGGTGCAAAGATAAGGCGCGGCCTCGAGCAGCTGTTCCCAGGGCTCGGCACCTCTCAGTATAATTTTCCTCAGTTGAGACTCCTTTGATTGAGCCGCCCCAAGCGTACTCTGTTTAAAGACAGAGAAGCAAATGAGGGATTATAAATAGGGTGTTACAAACTTACAACTAATCGTGAATAATTTACACACTAGGTATTTACTCTCCCCACTAAGACGATTTGTGACACAAAGTCTTTTTTTAAGGTGGAGACCCGTTCGCGTACACTAGGGTGAGTACCGATCACTCTCTCTGGTACAATGAGAGGGCGCGGCCTCGGGC
>OZ038505.1:27368884-27583884 GCA_964036315.1 Acanthosepion esculentum
CGAAATATTAAATTAAGATATATTTTTATTTGACTTATATGAAAACCAAACCGAGGCAAACGATTTTTTCACGCTAACATTTTGATACCCTACGCAAACCCCTACGTCGTACACTTTTGATTTTCTTCCTGTGATCCTTAACAATATCAAGTGGTCCTACCGAGCGTAACACACTGTTTACCGCGTCATCTCTACCATAAACATTCAAAAACAACTTTTAACATTTTGAGTCTTTCATGAGAACCTTTTTTTTTTTTACTGTTATTTAAAAATAGACTAAAGAAAAGAACGTATCAGATTCCAAAACCTAGTTTGCACGAAGCTTGTTAATACCGAAATCAAAAGAGAACAAAGGCTAGTGTAAAGAGGAGAGCATGTTGTTCGGAGGTAAATTATATATCAAACTGCTTGAAAAAAAAAACTGGCTCTATTGAGAACTCTTCGAGCAAACAAGGATATTCCATCACAGTATAGCTCTTAGCACATGCGAAGAGAATGCAACAAAAACTGGAGACGTCATATAATGAAGACTATAAAAAGGTCAATGTTTACCAAATACGCTAATTAAAGAACAGAAAAGGGGTAGCAACAAGCCATACGGCGAATTGGTAAGAGCGGTTTCCAGTATCAGCAATCGCCCGTTGATCGTATATGATAAAACATTGCTAAACAAGGGTCTCGTCTTCACTACAGTTACTAGTCGAGTTTTCGACTTAGATATGATAGCTCAAGTTTAGGCGGTTGCCTTGAATTTCCCACATAGAGAAGCAGATGGAATAATATGTAAACTGAAAATAAGCACAAGAAAAGACCATGATACATAAAGGACCAAAAGTAAAGAAATGTTGACGATCAAGTCCCTACAGAACGTGACTAGGGGCACCATACAATAATGAACGAGTTAGAACTGGGCAAGTCTAGCTGGGGTGATTAGCTATAGCCAGGTGAAGGAAACTGAGACGAAGAGTCACAAGTCGTAAATAAAGAACACGTGCACAGCTCACACAAACTTACACTAAGGTGCCACATACATACAGTTCCCAGATTTATAAAGTCCTTATTTCGTTAAGACATATAGCAAGACGTAATGATTCGCTAAGCCGCCCATTGTGTAGATTCCTGGTAGATATAAGTAAAATACCCATCAGGAGGTCCTCGGCATATGATAAAACCATTTTGTGGAATCGTTTTGAGGTGCTCTATTCTCTAGCAATCGAATGTTTAGCTTTTTCGTCAGCTTTCCTATGGATGAGACTCAATCGTTGGTTTGAAATAGGCAAAACTCGGACTCGATATTTGAGCATCCTGATAGATAAACTGATGCAAATGTTGACTTTCTGTCCACAGAAAACATTTTTCAAACTAATGTCTGTGATATACCATTTGGAAGAAGGCTTAGCTATGGGTTTTCTGGTGACATACATAAAATACTAAGAAAAAATAACTTTAGAAAAATCTTCACTAAAATCAACCTTAAGGCTGGGATACATAGAGCAAGTACATAGATCCAATCTTCATAGTCTGAAATCAGAAGGAGGCTGTACAAATACTGCTGGTGCATATGAACGGAGTAGTTCGTAATGGAAAAAACCCACCAAAACCATGTTGGCCTTCCTGGCTATATTAATACTATCTCCGATAAGAGGTCCGTATATCATATTTGTGAAGCAATCCCTCCTTTATATGTTTCATTAAAGATGACTTGGGTTAAATTCGGATGGAGTTTTTTGACCTGTTTAGAAAGAAGACCGAAATTGAAATTCTACACCCATCACTATATCAACTGGAAGCAGATAAACTAATGAACCTCCTTGCAAACTTAATAGAAGAAAAATTGAATAAAATATTAATCATAGTACTTTGTCAGTCGTCTTTAACGAAAATTATATATATATATATATATATATATATATATATATATATATATATATATATATGTAGCATAATGAGAAGCCACGTATACTTTCCTGATATGTATATAATATGGAGAAGAAAACTGTAAATGTTTATTGATAGATTCCGATTTTAGTTCCACATACACACGCAGAAAAAAAACCGCAAAATACTGGATTTTAAAATTACACACATATAAACTAGGATTAAACAAAGACTTGGGAATTTTAAATCTGTATAAATATTTCAATAGTTCAATTTTTTTATATATATATAGTTAAAAAAAACCCTTTTAAGCAACATCTAAAATATTATCGTTAGATTTACGTTAGAAATATTCAAACACAGTTGCATTACACATCACGTGACGTCCGCGTCTCGCGACGGACGCTACTTGTAAACAAATTTCTTAATACAGTTATTTAATTTATTTCTGACGAAATATCGGGGCAGATCTGAAATATCAAATATATATATATATAAAAAAATATAAATACTTTCACAAAAAAAAGATTCAATTTTTTTTAATTTGCAACTTTTCAGTTGTTTTCTCCATATTATATATATATATACATATATACACACATACACACATATATATATATATATATATATATATATATATATATATATATATATATATATAGATTATATTATATACCTTAACTACAATTCTCACCAAACATAGAGCTTTACGAAAGCGATAGTTCAATGCCAACAACCCCGTGTAAAAATCATAACACAAGAGGGTCAGAATCAAACGTACTCTAAAAAATAACACCTACGTTTCAGATTATGGAGGAAAAAACCGGAAAGTCTGAGAGAATGTTCGAAATATTGCCATATTCTGTCTCTCTTTTGGGATTCTCGGAAATGGTTCAGAAAAGCAACGGTCGATATATCATGATAGAATTCAAAAGCAGTTAAGCTTACCATAACGGAGAACAAGAACTGTGTACTCTATTTATATTGTTCGGGCTATCATCCTCTTTGTTTTTATATTTATCACAACGGTTCGCCCGTTGTACTCTCCGGCCTTGTTCTGGTGGCTGCAATGTCGAAATGAACCCTTTATTTCGTTCGCTAGTTCCACGTGCCATGTCTAATGGATGTCAGTTTTCAGTTATCCTCTGTTACTTCCCCTCCCCAAGTTCTCCACCGCCTTAATTGAGCTCGCACTCTTTGGGTCCTGTCACTGGGTCTAACTAACGTATTTATCCACTGTGCCATGTCCCCTTGAGGATATCTGTGTATGAATTTCTGGGTATTATAAACCTAATGACTTCAACAATCAGTTTTTTACCAGTGCTCATATTGCAATTTTTTCTGTTATCATTACATGTTTTTACTATTGCTATTTTCGCTGTTATTATTGCTTTTCCCTGTGACTCCTTTTTACTGGTTCCCATATTGTATTCATTTCTATCCTTGGTCGGCTCAGGAGATTTTTGTGGCCTAGCATATGTGCTGATTCCTTAAGTTGGTAGCATACAAAACATATAAAGGTGAAACTAGTGAAACCCTAAAGTAAGCCCGGAGGAACATTGAAATGCCGTTATTATAGCCAAGAGAAATACTAGAAACACGAAGAGTGGAGTAAGACTTCTGAAGTAATCAGCACATATCCTAGGCTATAACCGCAGCAGTAGGGCTAGCGTAGAAATAAGTACCATATGGGATCAATTAACAGCGAAAGATCGAGATATGACAGCAAGTCTTCCGCGGCAGCTGAAAGAAAAATAGAAGGAAAGCATCACAGCAGCGACAGCAGCAGAAAAAGAAATAAGAATATTTATTATTATTATAGCTCTCAATTATTGGTTGAGTATTTCCTACAATACAATAGCCTGGTGTGGCATAATGATTATGAGTTCAATCCATGGTCCGGAAAGTGTGTTCTTGGATTCTTTGGAAACGGGGAGAGCAATAATTGAAACGAAAGAAAAGAACAAGACAAGATATCCATGGACATGAACAAGAGAACCCTAACCTCGTATAGGGTGGATCCAGAAGTCTTCTTACCCGCTAAAAAAAGTAATGAGAACAGTAGAAGAGCAAATAATATTGTTTGGGTGATCGTAGTGCCGATGCTCCAGATCTGCAGGTGTGTCCATTCGCGTTGAGGGTTGTCTTGTCCTTGGTCTGTCCTTAATTGGTCCGCAGTGAAACAGTTGATGTTACCATCGCAGTATCGTCCTCTTCGGAAAGGAGTTTTGCCGAATCGTGCCGTAAATTCACGTCGCACATTCTCCATGCTCTTGCCAGAATGCGCAGGATAAGGTGTCCATACACTTGCAAGCCGCCTCTCTTCCAAACTGTAGTAACTGGTGTCGCGCATGTGAAATAGAAAATTATATTTTCTTCGGGTGACAAGACTTTCGGACCGCCCTATAGAAAAATCGTACGAACAACGGACTATATCCTAAGCATGTACGAATGATTGACTTACAGAGAGGTAATATAATAAGATATAACAGGACATCAGGTGTTGAAACAAAATGACTATTTTTGTAGTGATTTTATAACGTATTTGTGTTATAATTTTCGAATAAATTATGTAAGAACCAAATAACACACGCACACTTAACAGAGAGCCCCCCCCCTTCCAGGAACCTATAAAACTATCAAAATGACCGAGGGAATTCAGAGCATCATGAAGCCATCCAGCTCTAATCTGAAATAACAACTTAAAAGAGACTGTTTGACCAACACAAGGACTGACCAAAATTCATGTTAAAAATAAAATTAAAAAAAAGACAAATAAAAACTACAGACAAAATTTCATTTTCTCTATCAAGACATTTATTTCTGTAATTCACTGCTACCAGCAAGCAGAAAATTATTTTTCTCCTGATGATGGCCATGTTGGCCGAAACTAGTCGAGGAATCTAAATGAAATCATAATTAAAACGAAAGAATATTAATATACAAGCCAGTGTGATTGAAGATTTTAATTTTTTAATATTTTTTATTGTTCAATATATATATATATATATATATATATATATATATATATATATATATATATATATATATATAGAGAGAGAGAGAGAGAGAGAGTTCATATTCTTGCAAGCAGCCTCTATTCCAAAATGTAGGAGTTCGTCTTAGCCATCTGAAATAGAAAATTATTATTAAAAGACTGTTATGCTAACCTGTAGAATAAGAATAAATCCGAAAACCCGGAGGGTTAACCGGAACAACGGACACCTCAAGAAGGCCAGACGTGACATCAGACGAAAGTTCGTAAATAATAGAATAAAAATGGAAATATTAGTTCAAATGTAAATAATATAAATATTGATAATTACTTATCCCTGAAATTCATACAGAAACAAATAATTTTAAGCAGAATATCATCGGAATATTGAAGATTGCAAACTTGAAAAATAAATATTTTCTAGATCAACTTACTTTCTCACTTACTGTTTTCAAAGAATAAACCCTTTCTCCGCCTGCGACAGAATCCTCTGTATTTCAGTCATAATGTGAGTCATGGACCAATGCAACCCCACGACTGGCACAGATATGCCGGGTGATTGATGATTTTATCAAGTCAACCAAGCCTAGCAATGTATCCCATAGTCTTAGAAGAGACTTTTCCAAGTCTTGCGCTTAAACGAATGTAACAGACTCAGCTCGAATTCGAACGCGGCTCCTACATGTCCCATTCATGAAGATATATACATAACACAGTTGAAGCCTAACCTGAACAAAATAAACTACGAAATTTCCACAAATATTCTTAAATGCCTATAATTGATAACAAAAGCCATTAGTTTATAACAACGGCTTCCCATACTTAATACTTCTCGTTTTCACGAGCTGCGAATCGACATTTGTTCCGCGTTTCGTATACACGAGTTTCTCGTTGCTTTCAAATTTTTCATGCAACAAAAACAGTTATTGTTTCGTCCGTGTATTGTTTGATATATTGAAATGTAATTGTCATCTTTGTTAATGGCTTATGTAATCCGAAAGTTTAAACATGTATCAATATGGTGATTTCCTTTCGTCTTTCAATAATAAAGTTATTAAATTTATCAGACAATATGAAAGGAACTTACTCAAAATAAATAGGCAAAACTTGTGTATATTTTTTAATGAAACATGCATCAGTGAATATATATATATATATATATATATATATATATATATATATATATATATATATATATAACATAATGAGAAGCCACGTATACCTTCTCAATATGTATATATAGAAAAAACAACTGAAAAGTTACAAATTAAAAAAATTAAATGTTTTTTTGTGAAAGTTTTTATTTTTATATATATATATATTTGATATTTCAGATCGAGCCCGATATTTCATCAGAAATAACTGTTTTCAGAAGTTTGTTTACATTAAGTAGCGTTCGTCGCGACGGGCGGACGTCACGTGATATGGAATGCAACTGTGTTCGAATATTTCTAACGTAAATCTAACTGTAATAATATTTTAGATGTTGTTTAAAAAAAATTTTTGTAACTATATCTAAAAATTTTTTTTTTGTTTAACTATTGAAATATTTATAAAGATTGAAAAAAACAAAGTCTTTATTTAACCCTAGTTTATATTTATTTAATTTTTAAATCCAGTATTTTTCTTTTTTTATGCGTGTGTATGTGGAACTGAAAATCAGAATCTAACAATCCACATTCACAGTTTTCTAATGAGTGTCCTGGTTGATTAAAATGTTCATCTATGTGGGGAATAAGGATTGTTTTGACGTATGGTTAGTTTATGATTGTTGAAGCGAAATCTAAAATTATTTCCAGATTCACCAATATATCCACTATTGAGACATAATGTGCAGAATAAATATTAGATTATATTATGGCTATCACAGGTGAGGCGATGTGGGTGTATCTTGATATTTGTGTTGGGTACATACATGGGTCTATATATATATATATATATATATATATATATATATATATATATATATATAATATATATATATATGTTACTTGGCTAAAATGAGACTCTATGATAAAATGTCATGGATCTAGAGAGCCATTTATACAAAGTGATGATGGTGTTATTTCTGTACGTTTCACTTTAGAAAAAAAAACTTTCTGGAAGCATATATTGGAAAGGGCCGTTTGCGGACAGCAAAAATAATTCGTATTTATATCGGAAGACGATATAGTAGAAAGTATGCCGCCTTGATAATTGTCGGATGCCAGAAGAGATGCTTGACTCGGCAGCCTAACAATTGTTCGTTTATAAGTAAGAATTACTTCCTTACAATCCTGAATTCATTGTGACCGCAAATATTTCATTTTGGATTTACTCTCCTTGTCATTTAACTTGTCCCAAACATAGCCAACACGTTATTTTTATTATTTTTTCCAAAGTGTCTATATATTTTTCATTTATTTTTTAAAATATTTTTATCGCATGCCAAAATTTGATTCATCGCTATTTGTAGAAGCATCTGTTCTGATTCGTTCGATGAACCAAAATTGTAAATGTGTATTATTAGCCACAGTTTTGTCTGGTTTATGACAGCAACGAATCCGATTGAAGGGTAACTGATGAAATCACAGCTTGGGGAATTGCTGGTTTTAGCAGTCAAACTGATTGTTGCATCGATTAATACCTAAAAAACAACTTATTATAGGTCCACTATTCCGAATAAAATGCCCTTGAAGAATGTCAACTCATTTCTATGCGATCACTGGCTGATCATTAAGAAACAATGAAGAATATTTAAGGAGAGATTTCCGCCCAAACCAATTTAGACACGAACATTACGTTTATTTATTTATTTTTTGTTTATATCTATCTTAAGTATTTATTTTGCATATCTATAAGTCTACGATTCGTCCATGCTGAGAATATTACTGACACGTATGGTACGGTGCCCCTGCTATTTAACTTGAGCTCCTTGATAAAATCCAAAGAAGAATCAGCAATATTATCAGTCCCGATCTGGCAGCTCGGCTTCAGTCACTTTCCCACCGCCATGAGGTTGTCTCCCTTTACGTTATCTTTAAATAATTTCGTGGTAATTTTTTGGATAAACACTTCACTATAGGACCTAGACTCTTTGAATTTAGGCGCAGTATTAGACTGGCGTCAAGATCTCGCTTTAATATTCAAACATATTGTAAAGTAACGCGCGCGAACACACACACACACACACATATATATATATATATATATATATATATATATATATATATATATATATATAGATAGATAGATACTTTGCCACCTCCGTAAGGTTGTAACCGTCTAGCTGTAATTCGCACTTCTCGCTTGTGGAACTCCCTTCCGGCTCCACACTTTTCAGCCAACATTTAATAATCTACTAATTTAAATGCTATGTCAATCCCAAATCCAAAAATTTAAATGTAATGTCAATCGCTATCTACTCTCCTACTTATTACTCTTTCCTCTTCGCGCTCATTATTAATGTTTCTGTTCCTAATACCTCCACACCCTGCAACCCCTTGTGTCGTAGTGGCTTTACTGCCTTGCATGGACTGGTAACGAGTAATATATATATATATAATGAAACTAAATGTTTAATAATGGAATATACTAATTAATTCGGTAATTTTAATGTAAACATGATCTTCTAGCTTAAGTTTTATCAGATCGAAAATGGAAATAGGCCATGCTTACATGGTGTGTTGCGTCCATTTTCACTAAATTTCCTTGGGGAAGGAAAGGAAAAATCAACATTTCTTCGCATTGAAGTGACGATGCCATTATTAAGTGGCATGAAGAAACTGACGTTATTTTAAATTTTGTAATAAACCAGAATATGCGATTGTTTGTTCGAGTTTGTAGTATCGTTGTTTTCATTCGAATTCCACACAAAAAATAATTTCCTGTTTGAAGACATAAATAGTAAACCTGTTCTTACAAACACAACCCGAACTTCAGTATCTGTCTACATATATATATATATATGTGTGTGTGTGTGTGTGTGTGTGTGTGTGTGTGTGTGTGTGTGAGGACAATAGTCCGAATAATGTAAATAATGTACAACCCGACCTGATATGAAAATATTCCTTGACAATTGCTGTAACCTAGAAAGGGTTACTGAATGAGAAATACCCACAATGGAGGTTGAAAATAAAAGGGTAATCTTTATAACATCAACAAAATAAAATACTCGTCAGAGGCGTGAAGTAGGTAAACCACTGCTAGTGGTGCAGTACTTGGACAGCATAATACCCCCAATTACAATAGTGTCCGACCTATTTATGTGGATTGGGACATACCCATTAGTGTTCATATGTACGGTATATAAAACTATCTGTCTCAGGTTCTTTCTATATCTCTCTCTCTCTAACTCTCTCTCTCTATCTATCTATCTATCTATCTATCTATCTATCTATCTGTTGTAACCTAGAAAGGGTTACTGAATGAGGAATAACCAAAACGGAGGTTGGAAATGAAAGGTTAATCTTTATAACGTCAACAATACTCGCCAGCGGCGTGACGTAGGTAAACCACTGCTAGTGGTGGACTATTTACAAAGCGTACTACCCCCACTGATAATAGCGTCCAACGTATTTATGAGGATTGGGACGTAACCATTAGTGTTCATAGGTAAGGTATAACACAACAATAAAGGAAAGGCCTTGATGAGGGGGAGTTAGTTTTTGATAACTTAAAAATGTCTCACGAGAAGAATCGACACTGTGCAGCAATCTCTGCAAGCAGAGCGTGCGTTGTTTTTGATGGAGTCTAACTTTTTGATAAATCGTGCACGTGATCTACTATATTGCTGATGCTTTCAACGCGAATCTAGATAAAAACAAGCCAAATTATGCAACAAAAAAAAAGAATGAATGAATTATTCGTCTCTTTTTGTAGAGATTGCACGAGAAGCTGTTCGCGTTTATTGCGGTACAACGTAAACAACTTCGCTTGTTTCCGATAAAAGGCATTTGTCATGTGTCCAGGAAATCCATCATCTCTCGTTGTCCCTGATAAGCATGGAACCACGAGAAGAAATATCCTGTTGAATCTGTCCTGGCCCCATTGGACGGAATTATATTTTCAACTTTGGTGAGCATTCTAGAAATGTCTTTCACTTATAAAACTCTATGAAATATCATGAAACCTTATTGTTGAAAAATCTTTTTTTTTAAATCATTCCACCCCAAGGAAGGCAATAAAGGTACTAGAATGAAAAGGGAGTGTTAGAGTCATTCAGTCAATTACGTGCCATGCGTGATACACGCTTAGGGGATAATGTATCTTTCATGACTGACGAAACAGATTTTTCCCGCAGTATGTTGCCATTTCTTTCTGCGGTAGACCACTTACCATCCAAGGCAATAGAACCCAGTCTGTTCTGCTGTTTACCCATAGCTGGGGGGAGAAGAAGAAGAAGAAGACGAAAACGATTCACACCTTTTCTTGGATTCGACTTAAAAGTCAGTCAGTCATGCATGTGCCATGCGTGATACACGCTTAGGCGATTATGTATTTTTCATGACTGACAAAGCAGATTTTCCCCCCAGTAGGTCGCCGTTTCTTTCTGTGGTAGACCACTTGCCAGCCAAAGTCAGTCCTGATATTTACCCACAGCTGGGTGGAGAAAAGGAGGATTCATACCTTTCCCAAGGGTATTAGAACGTAAGTGAATGCAATGGATTCGACTGCAATTCGAACTCGGCTCTCCGATTCCTCAATCTGAGCCGTTATCCAGTATTCCACCGTGCCTCCGCGGTGGAACAATCTAGTCATATCTAGCTATTTCAATTGTAAAATGATGAAACATTGCCGCCAATCTAGTACTGCACTTAAAATCATAAAATCTGGGCCCTACAGCGGAAAGGTCATTAAAGGAATTACTATGAAAGTATTTATAGAAAAGCCACTAGGAAGCTACGTTACGACGGCGAGGTGAGAAATCAGGACAAATAACATTGCAGATTCTTCTTTGGATTTTATAAAGAATCTTTAAATATATAGCAGGGGCACCAGACCAGATGTGGCTGCAATATTCAAAGCAAGGACAAATGGTAGATTTATAAATATGTAAGATCAATTCTGGCAAGAAGAAAAAAATCTCGCAAGGCACACCAACCAATAAACTAAATAGGACTTGTACATTAACTTTCTGTTGAGGGATCATTTATAGATTCTCTTTTGAGTTGGAAATATGATGAAAAAGAATTAATATATTAATTTGAATGATATTTGCGTATAAAAGGGCATAAATCCTGTTTCATGGCCTAAACATTTAAATGAATGCATATCCAGCCAGCGCATCAAACCCGCTGATTTTGTTTAGCAAGCAAAAAGTTAGATGCATAAGGATCTCAAAACCATTTCTTTTGATTCTTCTTCCTATGGACTTTTCAAACCTTTCATGATTTCAAGCAAAAAAAACCCATTAAACAAATCTGAGGTTGCATTTCTAGCAATGACATGGAAACTCAAGTCTGGTCACGGGACGATGTGCAATCAAAATGCTTTCCGTTTTCCATACAAAACTGAAAAGACTGTTATTGACAATTCTGATAACAGAACTGCTATTGCTTTCATTGTTTCCTGTATATAATGAGAGCAGCACATTGCTCGGAAATGACACATTTGACTTGATTGCCATACTGATGAAGGTAATATCGCCTCTAGATGTGGAAGGTGAAATACTAGCAAGAACAAATACACCAATAGCAGTAGTCACAATAATAGAAATCCACTACAATTATAACTACTATACCCACTACTAATAATTCTTTAAATATTTATAATAATAATAATAATAATGATAATAATAATAATAATAATAATAATGATAATAATAATAATAATGAGATGAAGAAGAGGTAGAAAAATAATCACTATGAAGAATAAACTTCGTAAATTGCTTCATTGATGCACGATGACCACACCCTATTTTTGTGCATTTGAACGCAAGTTTTCGTTAATTTGTAGACCTGCCATTTTTTACTAGTAACGATTGTTGGCAAAAAGAACAACCCTACATTTAAATTACAAATTGGAGGTTACCAAAATCGGAAAAAATCCCTGAATTTGAATGTTTGGGAAGCGTTTTAACAGAGGACGGAAAGTGAGACACTGAAATCGGAAGCCGAAGATGCCTTCCAAAAGCTAAGCAGAGTATTCTTTCTTTCTATGTGCCGTGCCCTTTCGTGGGCGATCATGGCTCTCCATCTCCTTCTATCCCTTGCAGCTCTCAACAAGTTCCATCCCTCTGCCATTTTTCCTCGACTGAAATGTTTTATTGTGTTTATTTACGCGAAATGATATAATTTTTCAAGTAGGGTATATAGTAGCGTTTTAGTCTATGTTCCTATCAGGTGCTGAAATTTAAATATCTGGGAAGAGGACGGAATGTGTGTGACACTGATATCCGAAAACAGATTGGGAGAGATGGTAAACATTTATTGACAGCTACAAAGTTTAGGGAGCTGGCGGAGAGCCATGATCGCCAACATTCTGATCGCCAACATTCTGATAGACGCGGCACATGGAAGAAGAAATAGAAGAAGATGAAGAGGAAGAGAATCAGGAAATAAAAGAGTTAACGAACTTGAAGTTAAAAATAACTCGGGCTCGGAACACGACGTCAGAATTGAGAGGTAAGTTTGAGAAACTATGAAATGAAGATGTCATAATGTTTCAATCTTTCTCTAAAACCAACTGATATCTTGGTATCAAATAACAGCCCTCTTTTGCCTACCACAGAAAACCCTTCCTGCCTCCCATTAGAATTTCTGATGCTCAAGTCCACGAGAGCACTTCTATGCGATTGCTTGGTCTCACGCTGTCCGCTGACCTGAGAGGGAACAAATACATTGAATAAATAGCTTCATCTACCGCAAGGAAATTTGGCTCTCTGTGTCGCGTCGGAAAGTTTTTCTCGCCCGATTCCATACCTGAAATCTATAAATCAACCATTCGCCCTTGCTCATGGAATACTGCTACCATATATGGTCTGGAGCCACCGCTGTTTATCTTAAGGTCCTCTACAAAATCCAGAGACGGATATGCAATATGATTGACCCTGATGTAACATCTCGTTTACAGTCGCTTTCTCACAGACGTGCCGTTGCTTCCCTCTGTCTTTTCTACAAATACTTTCACGATAACTGCTCCGACGAGCTACTTTCGCTAGTTCCCAGACTGCAGGACTTTAAACGTGCTACTAGATTGGTATCGCAGTCCAACACTTTCAATTTCAAAACGGTTAAATATAGCCTTCTCTTCTACTAATGTCTCACACTTCCCGTCTATGGAACTCCCTTCCTCTTACTTGCTTCCTTGGTAGCTATAATCTCCAAATATTCAAATGCAATGTCAATCGACATCTCCAGGTGCCTTGATCTATTCCCCGTCCTTCTCTTCATCCTTTCCTATTTCACGCCTCTTTAGTCTTACTCCCACTCTCTGTAACCCCTTGCATGCTAGTGACACTCCCGCCTTGCTTGGGTGAAATGATTAAAAAAAATATCTCGTATACAGGTTTCAAAGATTTAGAAAAAAAATACGAATTGCTAGAATATTAACGCACAAAAGATTAGAATAATATTCCTTTGTATTCAGAATCTAAACTCGTTTGTTTATTTGTTCTCTTATTCCAAGTATCACTGTTCTTAACATATATTTTTACTCGCTTGTCAGATTTGACGCCAATCGGGTTTTACCAATTTGTTAGTGAGAATTCATCAAATACATTATTTTTCTTTTAATACTGAGACGAATAGAATTCCAATCCAATATTTACCGGGTTATAAATGTGACAGGTTCAGTGAAAGAAAAAACAAACTTTCCAAATAAGTGAATCTTTTCTATAGGAGAGCTGAACTTGTCAGGATGGTGAACTCTCGGTCATGTCTGATTAGAATAACACGAGAATTTGTAGAAAACGAGAATGAAAACAACAGAAAGAAATAACAACATTCTGAGGATCATACAGTTAGATTAAAAAAAAAGATATGCTACAAAATAGTGACGCCAGTAACATTGGTTGCTTTTAAATGAAGATAACTGTTCGGCTAGTGTGAGAGGACTTTTTTGTCCCCCCCCTATATCATTGTTCTAAGCATATCAAGGTGGTTTTAATACTGATCTTCATAGTGAGCGTCCTTCTCAGTGATAATTAACGAAATATTGACTTTCAGATACAAAGTTAAGGGAGCTCAACACAAAATTAATGTACAAGTCCTATTTAGTTTATTGGTTGGTTCCCTATGCCTTGCGAGATTTTTTTCTTCTTGCCAGAATTGATCTTACATATTTATAAATCTACCATTTTTCCTTGCTTTGAATATTGCAGCCACATCTAGTCTGGTGCCCCTCCTATACATTTAAAGAGTCTTTATAAAATCCAAAGAAGAAGTTTTACAGATACTCTTAATTTATCTATCTCTATCTATCACTCTATCTTTATCTCTATCCATCTCTCTCTCTCTATCTATCTCTCTATCTCTATCTATCTCTCTATATCTATCTATCTCTCTATCTCTGTATATCTATCTATCTATCTATCTATCTATCTATCTATCTATCTATCTATCTATCTATCTATCTGTATATCAGTTTGGCTCTGTCTCTTTGCTTTTATCTATGTCGCTCTTTCTTTGTCGATATATATGTTTACGCAATAGACCGAAGATTTGAGGCCAGCCTCTGGATTTCCTAAATTCCTTGACTTAATTATCTGTTACTAATCTAGGATTCTGAAGCCGTATAATCCATTACCGAATAGCGTTAAATTTTTTAGTGAGGCGATTACATGAAATTTGAAATCCGTGAAGCCCTAAGATTATCATTAGCCCCCAAGGCAGATTAAAGAAAACGAGGTTCAACTTTAAGTGATTTAACTTCTATTCAAGAACTAATGATTTAATTTCGATGTTATTACACAGGCGCACGCACACACATACACGCGCATATATATATATATATATATATATATATATATATATATATATATATATATATATATATATATATATATATATGTGTGTGTGTGTGTGTGTTTGTTTGGATGTGGCTGTGTGGGTGTGTGTGTATGCACGTTTTATTGAATATGACAAAATGTGCGCTTTGATTTAGTTTTTTATGCAATTTCTCATGTGATCTTATAATTTTTTTCTTTTCGGATGATAAATTATATAAAAACTGTCCAAAAAAAGCGGTCGGAAAAATGATCAATTGGACGTTTTTGATATATCTAGTAAATACTGGATCTGGCATTAAATAACCCATAGTGGTTGATATGCCATAAAACCCCAAACAAACAAACAAACAAACAAACAGCACCTGGTGAAGGCCGGATGGTAAAACGATTTGAACGTTAACAACAACAATAACGATGACAAGAGTCTGCAAGTAAATTAAAACACTGTATAGTTGTAGAAATAATGTATAGTGTGTCCCTAAAGTCTGGACACATGAGCAAAAAATGCACATTTACAAGAAATTAAATTTTAAAAAACATTTTACTAAATTGGAATTTTAACAAATAATATCTTCAATAACATTTCCAACACTTGT
This sequence comes from Acanthosepion esculentum, assembly GCA_964036315.1. Classification (NCBI taxonomy): domain Eukaryota; kingdom Metazoa; phylum Mollusca; class Cephalopoda; order Sepiida; family Sepiidae; genus Acanthosepion; species Acanthosepion esculentum. The sequence goes on from OZ038505.1 coordinate 27,384,282, forward strand.
GATGCAAAGGTTGATGCCCATTGCAAGATTCACGTGAACTCGATGCAATAACTGCATATTGCCATCCCTCTTTATGCTTTCAATCAAGTGTGTTGCATTTGTGATTTCCATGAGTACACCTTTAAGATACCTTAGAAAAAGCAGTCAATTCTTTCATCTTTCAACAGAATCATGTTTTATCTGAGGAGATAAAACGATATATTTAACGAGATTTCCCGTGTAGACACCGTGTAGAGTGTGAAAGATATCTCCCTTTATTGCAATATAAATAACACTTTTTGGATAATTCCGATATTTTATATTGTTAATTAGATGCCCAAGTGATCAAAGTGTTCGCTTTCCGACCATGAGACCCGGGTTCGAATCTCATCGTGTTCTATTTATCGGGAAGATGACTTCTTGATGTTATCGGGAAGATCTGATCTGAGGAGGTGATCCCAGCTTGTGGTAGCTTTGGAAAGTGCCTGGTTGACCAAAGCCTTGTGAGGGAAATTAGGAAGACGAAACTGGGATTGTTGCAGCTTCATATTGGCCTTGTTCAGACTGATGATCCGCCTGTCAATGCTCTCAACCCCAGGAACTTTAACTAATGTCCGGTCAGCATATTTCCTTGTGAGTTTTGTTTGGTGTTGAACAAACACAAATGTGCCTGGGAAAACGCCTGGAACAGGGATTGGCTAGCTGCTCTAGTAGACAGACATACGCGAATGCCATTATAAATAAGCAGAAAAGGCACAAATTAGCGTATATAGTTCGTCCTCTGATAGCAGTTATTAAGTACAATCTTAGCATATATGAGAATTCGTTTGGTATCTTTCAAAGAAAAGCGAATGAATACAAGAACTTTGCAATATAACTGTCCTTGAATTTTGAGTGGCATTCCTTCCAGCTTTCTAAGGATTTTGATGTGACGTGACTTTTCTAAGGAATCCGCTCACCATAAGTAGTTTTGTTGTCCGACCGACAAGAGTGAGTTTTCCTTGACAATTCTTACACAACGTATTTACTTTCTTTTTATGGCAATCTATAGTCGGATGGCAGTTGTCTTTGTCTCTCTGAAATGATTAAGCTTGACATTTGATCGTGAAATTAAAGATCTGTCACATCATCTAATATATATTTTAGCACCCGGTTATTTAATTCGGTTTAGACTTTATTTCCCTCCTTCATATTTGGATAACTTGTGTTTATAAGTGATTTTAGAAGGATCCCTTAAAGGTTGTACTATGAAGTTGCTTTATCAAGCTGCTTACAAGCACTTTAAGCAATCATACGTTTTGGTAAGTGGTAAGAATTTGTCCCTTGACACTATCTCTAAATTTCTTTTAATATTTTTCTCTTGAGCGAAGCGCACGTATGTTCATTTTGAGAATATATATCTATATACACTCCAAGGATAGTGAGCTTTGATATAAATATTTAGGATTTTATATGAACTGGCCGGTTTGGTTTGGTTCACGACATATCAACCTCAATGCGTTATTTAATGCCGACAAAATAATAATGTGGTAATATTTGTTTTCAAATATGTATGGTTTGTAATTTCAAAATTATATGGCTGGTAATATTATTTTTTCTTTTTTCCGAAATCTATTGCTGCTATTATAACTTATTTTTACAGTTTTATTGTGCTTTGGCCCCTTTTGGTTTGGTTTGGTTTGTTTTCGGTATATCAACCCCAATGGTTATTTAATGCTGACAAGTTTTTTATTGCTGGCAATAATTTTTTTCCAAAAATGTATTGCAACCACTTTTGGGATGTTGGCTTTTTGCCCAAAGCTGGGACCCTGATAGGTGATACCACGCAGGGTCAGGGTGAAACTTGGAACCCCAGCAATTAAGAGATGCTTCCACACTCCTCAAAACATTCTGATCACAGGACTTGCTGTCGGATGTAGTTTATCGTTATACCCAGGACGTGAACTGGCCGGTAAAATAATTTTCTAAAATTTGCATTACAGTAGTCATCTAAGTTTCTATTTGTCTCTAACTTGAAGAACTACTGTGTACATGAGACAAAATTGTTTCTAAAATTTTTTTCATGAATCACAATGATAAAGTAAAAAAATATCGGGTAATTTGACAGTCAAATCTTAGATATAAAGTGCAATGTATGTGTGCGTGTTTGCGCGCTTGTGTGTTCAAGCAACTCTTCAGCTCCCACAGGTCCGATTTCACTGAATCGAAAGTCATTCAAAAGCCCTAGAACACCTAGGCGCAGGAAACGATTTTCGTTGAGCTCAGCTTCTTTGCCAGATTATGCGAGGTTAAAAACATATATATTAATACATTATACTAGGTATTCTATTTGTTTTCTTGATTCAAGGGTAGTAACTCTTAATTACCTTTTGTATACAAAATTGCAGCTAGCTTAAAATTTTAACGAGATTAAAATCCAACCTATCGGGGAGCATTTAAGCTAGCTTCTATGGATGACTCTTGGTTTGGCCATCATCACAATAGCTCGGGAAGAGTAGATGCGATAGGCATCAATAAACTACAGAAAAACTCAAAACTTATTGTTGCATTAAAATATTGAATTTATGCTTAAGCTTACGTTTTAAAAGTTCAAAAATAATTCTTCTAATGCCACTTAATTTAAAGACGATTTGATGTACGTAGATCCGTATTTTCCGTACAAACAATTATTTTTATTTTATGGGTGACAGAACATGGGTAATTCATAAGATAAACTTAATATAGTGTAAAGATGGGAAAACTGAAATTAGAAATAGTTATACATTCGACATTTGAAGAGATTAGAGAAACATAATAGCTAATTAAGTAAAACCTATATTATGGAATCTATATGGATAAATGCGAAATTGGAGTTCAATTTTCCAACGAATTCGGATAAATCCCAGCTCTATTTTATAGTATAATATTTATTCTGTCTCTGCACTAAGACAAGTTGTGGCACATAGTCTTTTTTAATGTGGGGAGACCGAGCGCGGACACTCGGGCAAGGAACAAAAATTGACGGTAGCAACTGCAACCGTCGATTGCGCTGGCCTCGCTGCGAGCCCCGATTCCTCTCTCTGGTGCAATGAGAGGTCGCGTCCTCGGGCAGTTGTACCCAAGGTCTGGGCACTTCTCAGAGACGCACCTGAGAGATGATAAATAAAATACTTTATAGTAATTTGTATTCACTCACCCCCACCCACGAGGTGAGGTTGTGACACAAAGTCGGTTTAATGTGGCGACCAGAGCGCGTACACCCGGGCAAGTAACAAAAATTCCCCGAGCCCCCGAAACCGTCGGTTGAGCTGGCCTTGGTGCGTGCACCGATCCTTCTCTTTAGTGCAATGAGAAGACCCGGCTTCGGGTAGCTGTTCCCCAGGGCCGGTACTTTTCAGTATAATTTTTCCTCTGTTGCGACTCTGTCCCTTGACGGAGTCGCCCGTGAATGAATTCTGCCCAAAGACAGAGATGCAACTGCGAGATGATAAATAAACGTATTACAAACTACTTTAGAGTAATGTACGCAGTGTTTACTCATTCCCTACTCAAAAGTGTTTGAAATTTGCATTTTACTTGGCCTTCAATAAGTTGGCATCTATTTGTAAAACTTTCCTTAACTATAACAAGCCAATTTATGAATGAAATGTTCTTTTAAAAGATTTGTTTCAAATATTTCAAGTAGTGAATATATCTTTCTCTGCGAAGCGATAGCACGCGGGCGATGACTGCTAGTGATATATGAAATGCAGATAAGACCGACGACGGATATCTAGCTGACGAGCTTGTCTGAATAGTTGATAGAACGGGGGAAAGAAAGGATGGAAAAGGGATAAACTCAGCTAATAGGAGGTTGTGGAGAGGTATAATCGCCATCGTATGGTATACAGATGAAAATGAATAAGACTACTGACTGATTCGAATAAACAAAGCCACCCACACCTAACATCAAATGAGCAAACTGGTTATTAAAAGCCTACAGCATAGGAGGATTTCTTTGATAACAAAGAAAAGAATACTGAAGTGTTACGTGATATCTGCTCTTCTTTACGGCAGCAAATGTTGGACGGTTTCCTCGAAGTTAAAGAAGACGCTCGACGCGACAGAAATGTGGTTCTACCGATGGATGCTAAGGATATCATGAGCCGAGCGTGTAAACAACGATGAGGTCTTAGAGAGTTTGCAAACACGGAGAAGGTTTATACTTCATATCAGGAAGAGACAGCTGAAGTTCCTGGGACGTATAATGAGGAAGTCAGGGCCTGGAGAATCTGACACTCACGGGTCAAATAGAGGGAAAGAGAGACAAGGGAAAACTACGCGTGACATATCAAGCGGCCTTAATCAAGTGGATGACAGAACGTGGTCTGGGGGTGGTGGCAAAGAGACGAAACTTACTGAGAGCTGCCAGCGATATAGGGTGGTGGAGAGCCATGATCGCCTACATCCTGAAAAGTCACGGCACATAAAAAGAAGACAGCGTGGGACTAGTATATTCATACCGCCGTAAAATAAGTGGCGGCTGGCAGGATAAATATTAAGAAAAGATTCTGTCAGGTCGTTTTCAGAGGGTACATCCTGTAACTACAGACAGACTGCTTTGTTGTTAGCAAAAGGGTGAACCAGAAATACGAATTACAAATCGGAGATACCAAAATCAAACACGTAGAAAAATGTAAATATCTGTGCAGTGTTTTAACAGAAAACAGTAAGTGCAACGCATCGGAATAGACAAAGGTACACTGAAAAAGCTAAGCAATGTATTAAGAAACAGGAAAATTAGAAACAAGGAAAGGGTACTAAACTCTTACGTGATATATGTCCTCCTAAACAATTTTTTCAAAGATGAAGAATAGGTTTGGATTGGTTTGGTTTGTTTTGTTTTACGTCATATCAACCTCAATGGGTTATTTAATGCCGACAAATATTTTTATTGCTGGTAATATTTTGTTTTGTTAAAAATCTATTTTTGGTAATATTTTTTTGATCAAAAATGTATAGCTGGAAATGTATTACTGGTAATATTGTTTTTCAAAACCGTATCGCTGGTAATATTTTTTTTTTTTAAATATATTGAATTTTCTTGCTTTTTTTATTAGAGGAAAATTTGTTCTTACAATTTTAATATTTACGTATTGCTGGTAATATTTTTTTCTTCAAAAATATATTGCTGGTAATAATTTTTTTGCAAAGTATTTCTGGTATTGAAACCTATTTGTACACTTTCATCGTGTTTTTAACCCAGTTTTGTGGTTAACTATTTGGCCATAGCTGGGGTCCTAACAAGTGCTATCACCCCGGTTCATGGTAGACCTGGGAACCCCAGCAATTAAGAGGTTCTTCCATGCTTCTCAAAAGCTCTGATTAGCGGCCATGCTGTTGGATGTAGTTTATTGTCTTACCCAGGATGCAGATGTAGTTTATCATCATACCCATGACCGAAGAATAGGTTTGAAACAACTGAAATGTGATTCTGGAGAAGGTTGACGAAGATACTATGAACTAATTATGTGAGCAACGATGACGTTTTACAGAAAATGGAAACAAAAAATGGTGAATTATAATTAACATCAGGAAGAGACAGATAGGGCAGATAACGAGGAAAGGGTACTTGAAAGATATGATACACAGGACAGAGTGAATCCAAGAGGAACAGTTGAATACTAAGCATGACCTACATGATGAGGAAAGAGGGTTTTTATAAATCTGATACTCACAGGACAGGGTGAATCCAAGAAGAACAGATGAAAACTAAGTATGACCGACATAATAAGAGGGTTTTTGAAGATCTGATACTCACAGGACAGAGTGAATCCAAGAGGGACAGAGGAAAACAACGCATAACATAGCAAGCTTCAGTGAATGAATGGCGGAACAGAGTTTAGGAAAAATAACGAAAAGACCAAATTTATTAAAAGCTACACAGGAGAGGTTATTGTGGAGCGCCATAACCGCCTACGTCCTGAGGAGACACGGCAAATAGAAGAAGGTACTGCAAGTTAACGAAAGATACGATAGTAAAAGGTGAAAAACCAAGGAAGAGCTAAATGCGGGGGCCCAACAAATGGAATATAAACAATGTCCCTCAACAAATACATTGGTGAAAGATCTCGATATTTAGAGAAATAAATACAGTGGAGTCTCGGTTCATGAATTTAATTCGTTCCTGAAACCAATTCGTAACCCGAAATTTTCGTAAACCGAAAATATTTTTCCAATAGGAATCAAAGTAAAATGGATTAATCCGTTCTTGGTCCCAAGATGATTGCTTATTTAAACTTTAACAACAGTACTTTGTGCACAAGTTTATACAAAATGCTAATGAAAATCATATAATACATAAAACTAATGAAAATCATTAAATCTAAGAAAAAAAAACCAATACTAAACAGATAATATATAGGCGAACACTTCAATTGTACCGTACTTGTAAGTAGGAGAGTTGATGACGTAAGAGGAAGGGGAAGGAAAGGAAAGTTAATGTTTGGAACAGGGAAGGAAAGACATGGTCGTCTCTTTATTTATGAGAATAGTATAGATCGTTGATTTTGCCATATGAAACTGAGTAGGAAGAGACAATATCATCATCAGAGAGTCAATATCATTAACAATTGTTTTTCTCTTAACTTTTCCTTTTACCTTTACCAGTATCGCCGCTAGCTTTCTTTGGAGAAATGACTGAGGACAAATGAAGAGAAAAAAAGGCACAGTACAATAAAATTGGAAAAGAAAAGCACAGCGAAACACACGAAGGTATACAACATGGCGGTCGCCTAAGAAATGATTCCGTTCGGGTTAACTCGGTAACGCTCGGATCGGCAATGTAGTTCGAGAACCGAATTTTTTTTTTGATAACCGAGGCATTTTCATCTCGAATATTCTGTTCAAAAACTGATTTGTTCGACATGTGAGCTGTTCAAGAACCGAGGTTGCACTGTTTACCAATATAAGTGGAGTTTAAAATGAAGTAACACAGTCTAATTGTGTACCATTGAAACCAACGTGATCACAGCTTTCACCCGGATGAAACAGAAATGAATAGAACTTACTCAGCGAAGATTCATTGAGAGTGACTTGCTCAATGAGTTCTACGATTAATACACAACCGGGCGGTTTTAACTCTTCCGACGTTCATGACAAATTTCGACCTAAACAATACGTCATTTAAAAGTAATTAAAATTAAAAATAAAAACTTAGTATAAATTAGTATAAATCTGATTCATATAACTAAAAAGTATAATTAAGTATTCATCTTAATAATGATATTTCATTTGACGCGGTGCTTCCGCGATGTATTTATAGAGCATAGATAAAACACAAAGAATAATTTGCAATATTATTGGTCTTGACTTGGTATCTCGGCTTACGTCACTTTGTCATTGACGTAGCATAGCTTGCTTTTGAATTTTCTATAGGTTAATGCTAATTAAGATGCACTTCCTTCTATGGTACATAAACTTTATGAGTTTAATCGCAATACTAGATTGGCGGGAAGGTCTCATAATTTTACAGTTGAAATGGCTACATGTAACTAAGTTTTATGCTAACATTTACTTATATTGCACTTCTTGCCTGTGCAACTCACTTCCTGCTTCTTGCTTTCCCGTTAACTTTGACACTCAAAAATTTAAATGCAATGCTAATCATTATCTTCTGTATTTTTAGTCCCTGTTCCTTTATTAGTCTCCCTCCTCAATTATATTTTATTCTTGTATTCTCTCACATTCAGTATTATATTTTTAAAACATAAATGGTAAAATGAAGTATTCATCTTAATAATGATAATCATTTGGCCCGGCGCTTCTGCAATGTCTTTATAGAGTACAGATAAAAAACAAAGAATAATTTGCAATGTTATTCGTCCTGACCTTGCATTTCGGCTTCATAAATATAATAGATAAAACACAGAGAATAATTTGCAATATTATTGGTCTTGGCCTGGTTTCTCGGTTTACGTCACTTTTTCATCGGCGTAGCATAGCTTGCCTTTGCCTTTTTATATTTACATTTTAATTAAGGTTTACTTTCCTATATGGTACCTACATTTTATGGGTTTAAGTGCAGTACTAGATTGGAAGTAAGGTCTCATAATTTTACAGTTGAAATGGCTAGATGTAACTGTAAGTTTTATGCTAACATTCTGTTGCAACTACGATATTTTCACACGGAAAGTATGTATCTAAAGATATGTCTATGGAATGGTAATGAAAGTTTTATGTTTTTTCTCACATTTTCTCCCGCCCAATGCCCTCTTGAATCTTAGTGGCTTTATTTATTAAACAAGCTGATTGCGTATGTATGAAATAATTCCACCAACTTCAACGCTAGCTGACCATCACATCAGCTCTGTCAATTCGTTTTAGGACCGTTCTTTGTAAGATTCAAGAGAGCATTGGGTACTAGAAAATGTAAGAAAAGAAAAACACAAAACTTTCTTTACCATTCAACAGATATATCTTTAGATACATGCTTTGCGTGTGAAAATATCATTACCATCATATTTATGACACACGGATAAAAAATTGCTTTCCAGTTAACTTTGATACTCACATATTTTAATGCAATGTCAATCATTATCTTCCGCCTTTTTGTTCCCTCTTCAATTATGTTTTATTCTTGTATTCTCTCACATTGCGCCTTAGTGGCTTTATTGCCTTATCTGGGAGGAAATGAATATAACATAAGAGTTCGAAAAGAACCGAACCATTGGCACGGATAATATTTTGGAAGAAAGAGAATACATAATAGTCCCTAACATATGCATCAAAGACATCCAATTCATTACAAAATCGAAAGCCCTTTTTAAGCGGCGCCATTATTAAGAAAATCAATCTTGCTCGAATATTGATGATCCGCCTTTCTGTCACACGGTCTTGGCTTTATCATTTCTGTCCGCATTTCTTGATGGATGATGCTTCCAAATATATTTTTTTTATCTTGTCTGAATTATTTTTTGCGTTCTCCTCACAAGATAAACATTTAAATTCTGATGAAAATCGCTATCTCCTATTTCCAAAAATAAAAACATTTCCATTATTCATTATATCTGATTTTATTCCACGTTTCCGGCCGGCATTTGCATGCCTCTGATGTCAAATTGAATCTAGCATCTGGACATACACAACAATAACAGCTTCCCATTCCGATCTCTTCAGTAGGTACTTCTCTAACCATTTTGATAGATTTCGTCAATAGCACGAGATTAAATGTCCTGCACCTAGGGAATTTCCGCCTTCTCTTCCCCAAAATTCTGTTTCAGTTCCATTCTTACAAGATGGACGATTTAACGGAGGATATACACTTTTATATTCTAACCCCATGGCACAGTACTAACCAACGAATTGACAGTGCTGATGTGATGGTCAGCTAGTGTAAATATATGTAAGAACTAATAATTCTGTTGCACATTGGAGTTGGTGCAATGATTTCATATTCCTCCGACTAGTCCGTCCCCAAACCGTTCTGTGGATTTAAATCGAATGTTAAGACGGACACCCATCGGTTTTCGCTGAAGATTCGTGATCACCAACGCGGTCGGGTGTATTTGGGGAAATATTGATTAATGGAGATTGATTATTGATTGAAAACGAGAGAAGAGAAGTCTTTTGTGCTCATCTTTTATTTTGAAATAATATCACCGTTTATCTATTTCGCCTTTTAAAATGTTTTTTTTTGTGTACTTGTACAGACATGTCTGACAGCTTTAAACACATACGGAATCAGCTTTTTTAATCTATAGGGCTTCTAAAACCTAAGGGATCATTGGGTGTGAGAAAATATGAGAAAGAAAAATTCTTTACCATTCCACAGACATATCTTTAGAATCATACTTTGCAGTTCTTAACGTGTGGAAATATCATTACGAACATATGTATGACACACGGATAGAAAATTGGTTGGTTTTGTGATGTCAACGAAAACTAGTTGTCACTTTTGTAATGTCAACGAATACCCGTTGTCACTTTCGTAATGCTTGTTGTAGTAGAGACTTTGTAATCGCAGATACAACTATAGTAACGCCGTTGAACAATACTGGTGTCAGACGCCTTCGAATGACACTCGCACTAATAGTACTTGCTTGATAATACTAGCTCGAAAAGTAACCACCGAATAGTGATCCGTATAGAGAAGAGAAGTGAGGAGAAAAAGCGATTTGTATAGTAATAGAAATTAGAGTAGAAATAACAATCAATCTAGACGTCAGGTGACTTCCTATATATGCATTTCCTCTATGGTCACGTGATCCACTTAATTCAATGATGGGATCGCCTGTGCAATGCCAACGAATACTCGTTGTCACTTTCATAATGCTCGTTGTAGTAGAGACTTTGTAATCGCAGATACTATCATAGTAACACCGTAGAACAATACTGGTGTCAGACGCCTTTGAATAACACTCGCACTAGTAGTACTTGCATGATAAAATTCGCTCGAAAAGTAACCACTGTATAGTGGTCCGTATAGTGATCAGTAGAGAGAAATAGTATAGCCAATAGTATCGAGATATAGGGCAGAAAGAGTGATAGAGGATAGAATAGAAATGGTTATCCATTAGACGCCACGCTAATTCCCATATATTTTTTCTTTACGATCACGTGATCTACTTATTCAAAATGGAATCGCCCATGTTTGCTCACTGGTGATTGATGTTCAAACCGAAGTGTTGGCAGCGACACTTTATCCCGATACAGCAATTAAGGAGAGAGAACGATAAAGGAACTGGCATTAAGAAGACAGAATGTAAAGATTGACATTGCATTTAATATTTTGAAGATGAAAGTTGACCGGAGAGCAAGATTCTGCAGGTGTGCTACACACGGGAGAACTGCGAGAGAAGAAACTATTAACATAGAACTTAGAGTCTTTACGCCTAATCTAATACGGAATTTAAATTCATAATGTCTAAGAAACATACAGGAATGTCATATTTATTTTGCGTAATTCAAAAATGTAAAACAAGATCAAAAGTGGGGGTAGAGGAAGGCTGGTTTTCAATCGATTTTATCTTAAACGTAGCTAGCCACAATTACTGACCTAAACATACCACAGTATTCCTTACACCAGAACAACACATTTTCACTTACCATTCTTACTATAGCCACCGTAATACCTCAAAGTCTCTATGTAGTTCTAACTGGTTCCCTTATGCATCTAACTGCCAGGTCAGCACCAACATTGCTGATTCTTCCTTGTATTTTATGTAGGATCTGTGTGAGGAAGCTGTTACACTGGTTATGCTATGGAAACGGATGCAGAAGGTCAATTTTATTTTTAATTTTATTTTCACATCACGTGTTATTAGTCTGTGTATTTTAAAATATTCTGCATAACACCGGGCCCTGTAGCCTTAATTGGCAAGCAGAAATTAACGGCACCCTACTGCGGGAATTCCTCTTCGAAATCTAACTTGAAACCAAAAGTGACACGGTCGCCTGAATATGCACCTAAAGAAAGATAGATATGAGATAGATAAGACTTGAACAGGTGATGGGTTGATTGATTGATATTGATTAGCAGCATAACAACACCTATATGGGTTATTTAATGACGGAATCTAAATATTTTGTACATAATTCTATACTTTCAGTGTAAAGGTATGATTTTTAGATATATATTTTGTAGATAATAAAATGTAAACTGAAAAAATGTATTGCAGGAAATTACGCTACAAAAATATATTGTTGGTAATTTTTATAAAATATATATATTGCTGCTAAATTTACTATAAAAATGTATTGTTGGTAATTTTACTATAAAATGTATTTTTATACATCTTTTAACGTTGTACCGTTGGTAAATTTACTATAAAAATGTATTGTTAGTAAATTTACTATAACAATGTACTGATTATTTGTGTTTGGGGGTTCACTATTTGCCCAGAAATGGGACTCTAATAGGTGCTACCACCCCAGGTTAAGATGGACTTGGGGAAACACAGTAATTAAGAGTCAAACACTTTACAGTAGATGCAAATTCATGAACACATAGTCTATGGCTGAACTTGGAGGAAGAGAGGCGGCTTCTATTTTCGACTGTTATCTTTGGTCATCATTAGGAAGGAGACTTAGAAAAATGTAGGTAACTTATGTCTGTTGAAAAATATTTTATGAATGAACTGATTAAGATTTGAAATTAAAGTCTCTTGTTAATATAATATTGTGTGATGAGATGTTGGTTTCGTTGGCTGATTTTGTTTTGCGACACATCAACCTCAACAGGTTATTTAATACCAAAATCTAAATATTTTGTACATAATTTAGAATTTCAGGGTAAAGGTATGATTTTTAGATATATAGTTTTTAAATCAGAAAATGTGTTGTTGGTCATTTTACTATAAAAATATATTTTTATATTTTTTTAATGTTGAAATATCATTTTGCTATAACAATGAATTTTTTTTATAATTTTACTATAAAAATGTACTGTTAATTTTTGTTTGGAGTTTCACTATTTGGTTCAACGCTCATCAGAACCTCCAATCCCCTGACCAAGCCGGGTGTAGTTTATCGTCATACCCAGGACATTTGAACAGGTGAAAAGGAGATAAATGAATAAAAACATGGTAAAAGAGATAGAAAAACTGGAAAATGTACGGTCTAAATGTCCACACAGAGGAATGTCTGCACACATATGCAAAAGTAGCTGCGGTGAAGATAGTGACCTATTACGTAAAAATAAAAATATTGTCTAAATTTCTGAGATGAGATAGTGTCATTATTTATTTTATTTAAATTGTACGGACTGTTGTCATCATCATTATTGCCATATTCACGACATTTCGGAAATAACCGAAACTGTGATATCCAGAAAAAGGCATGGCACACGGAATCTACACCGGTGGATGAAATAAACGGTTCGGTTTGAAATTCCAACGTATATCCCCTGAAGAAGACCGGAGCGAACTGCTGCTGGAACATCGTGAATATGACAATAAAGATAAGAACAACAGCCCAAAACATATAAATAGTGTGAAATCAAATAGCTTGATGTTGATTATCAAATTATATTTATATATATATATATATATATATATATATATATATATATATATATATATATATATATATATATATATATATATATATATATATATATAACATATGGACATTTCAAACTTAGTTACCTCTCTTGACGCTTATAAAGTAAAATTAAACCGCACAGTAAATATCTTTGGCGTTTTTCACTTCACTGTTAAAAAAATGACTTTCAGATGAACGCAACAATTTTGTCTTGAAAAAAAAAACAAACAAAAAACAACAGCACTGATGATGACATTGTGCTAATATTGAAAGTAATCGTAATAAATGGATTGGTTTGTTTTACGACATATCAGCCTGAATGGGTTATTTAATGCCGACAAACTTTTTTCAGAAATGTATTTCTGGTAATATTTTTTTCTTCAAAAATCTATTTCTGTTAATATTTTTCCTTCAAAAAAATATAGCTGGTAATATCTTTTTTTCCAAATAAGTATTGCTGGTAATATCTTTTTTCTAAAAATGTATTGCTGGTAATATCCTTTTATTTTTAACTGTTTGCCCATAGCTAGGACCCTATCAGGTGCTACCACCCCGGGTCAGTGTGGACCTGGGAACACTAGCAATTAAGAGGTGGTTCCACGCTTCAAAAAACCTCCTGATCAGAGGCTTTGCTGCTGGACGTAGTTTATCGTCTTACCGAGGACGCGGACGTAGTTTATCGTCTTACCCAGGACGCGGATGTAGTTAATCGTCTTACCCAGGACGCGGACGTAGTTTATCGTCTTACTCAGGATGCGGATGTAGTTAATCGTCTTACGCAGGACGCGGACATAGTTTATCGTCTTACCCAGGACGCGGATGTAGTTAATCGTCTTACCCGGGACGCGGACGTAGTATATTGTCTTACCCAGGACGCGGATGTAGTTTATCGTCATACCAGGACGAAGGAATAAATGAATATGTATCAACATGGTAATTTTCTCTACACCGTTAATAAGGATACTAATAAGCTTGTCCGTGAATATGAGAGCATCCTATTGAAAGTAAGTAGACAAAACTTTACAATGAGACACACACACACACACACACACACACATACACACACACACACACATATATATATATATATGTGTGTGTGTGTTTTGTGCGTGTGTTTGTGTGTATATATATATATATATATATATATATATATATATATATATATATATATATATATACTTTATTATAGGATATTACATTCAAACATGTAGAAAAATGCTACACAAATGAACTTATCTTTCGACACATAAGGACTGATGAGATGTGTTGACACACGTCGAGACATGAGGACATTTATCTAGTGTTGTTTCTACATAATTGAATGTAATATCTTATAATAAAGAATATCGCTCTCGTATTGGAATGTATTGTGACCTATTTTAAATTAATGTTTTGAACGTTTGAATATTAGATTCGTTCTCATTCCACACACACACACACACACACACACACACACACACACATATATATATATATATTCATAAACGTTTCATTAAATAATACAGACAAGTGTTGTCTATTTATTTTATGTAAATTCTTTTGATATCGTTTGACAAGCTTAATAACATTATCATTAAACGATGAAAGAAAATCACAATATTGAAACATATTTTTTAATCTCATCTAAGCTTTCGGCTTGCATAAGCCATTATCAAAGATTACAATTACATTACAATATATTAAGCAATACACGGACGAGAAAGTGATGATAGTCTGTTTCTGTTTACATGGATGATTTTCAAGCAATGATAAACACGTGCATATAAGACGCTGAAAGCGAAAATCGCGCCACAGCTCATGACGTCACACATGACCACGCGAGAGTGAATTTGATGAGTATTGAGTATGGAAAGCCGTTGGTATGAACCAATGACTTCTGTTACCAGTTATAGTCATTTAAGTATATTTGTGGAGATTTCATAGTTTATTTTGTTCAGATTAGGTTTCAACTGTTTTATGTATATGGCTTCAAGAATTTTTAGTTTTTGTTTATTGTTTTCATCTTTAAGTAGATATATATTTCTCTTTTTGGAGATAAGACTACTTCAATTTTCCTACTCTTTTCCTAAACATAATCAGTTCTACACAGGTCCCAGATTCTTTGCGTGGTTAGCATGATCCTATCTTACTGGATGCTCATAATTTTCTGGGCATGCCTCAAATTAAGATTAGATTATAAAATAATTATTATAAGATTTCATTCATCGATTTCAGTAAAATGATGAACGTTTTCTTCGTGACCGAACAAACAATCAAGAAAATATCAAACGTCTGCTGAATTTGAAAGGACCATTACATCATAGCCTCGCTTGGAGGCCAAAGTAATATTGTCTTCTTCTTGTGGATTCTCATCAATGGGAGACCTAATTAAGTATGACAAGGCGAAGTTGTTTGTGAAAACCAAACCCGAGTAGGGTGAGAAGGGAGATACATCCTCGGTTGAGCTTCACTGTTGAAGTTCTAATTACGTATTTGACTTCAAGCGATTGATATAAACCTGATTACACGCCAGTTTTCTCATGTGGGTTGGAATCTCTGAAACTTACTTTTGAAAATTGTAAACTATTTCTTACACTTAATAGTTTAAAGTGGGGAAAAAAACTCTGAAAAGATTAATGGGTTCACCTAATTTCAAACTGAAGAATTTGGTATAATTTTTTTTTATACCGTTTAAAAATTTTAAATTAATTAGAAAATGCATATTTATGTTTTATTCAATACAAACATTTGATACAAACAGTTAATTAATTTTTCCATTCATGGCAAACCATTGGTTGTAAGCAATTCATTGCAAATGAATTCTGTAACTGTTCGCTCCAATCCTTCGTAAACAAGGAAAAGCAAACATGTGTAACTTATGCAGAGGTTGAGAGAAATATTTAGCCTCTTAATTATTATTATTATTATTTTTATAATTATTATTATTATTATTATTATTATTATTATTATTATTATTATTATTATTATTATTTTATTTCCTTTGATTTCTGGTGTGTACTCATTTCTTTCCGGGTCCTGCCCAGGGATCTAAGGTTAGAAATGGCATCATGACATTTTTCACTGAAAAAAAGAAATACATAGACAAAGCCCTTCGTAAGGTGCGGGCTGTACTCGTGAGAACAATTTTCTGCTTTTCTTTAAGGCATGGGTTTCCAGGGATCCCTTCAATTAGTCTACTGTAATCTTTTCCAACCAATCCTAGTGCTCCAACTACAACGGGGATTGTTGATGTTCCCATGTGTCACATTTTTCAGATTTCGATTTCAAGGTCCTTGTATTTTGATAGCTTTTTGAATATCTTCAAATATATATTGCACTCTGCAGGAGATGCTATATCAATAATAATAATAATAATAATAATAGTTATTATTATTATTATTATTCATTTTATGATATTTGTTTTCTTGTTCTTATTCCTCTTCTATTTTTCTTAATCTTATTCTATGTGTCTTTCAAGACATTGATGATCGTGGATCTCCTGCCACAAAATGAGAACATTTAGTAAGAGCTACATAAAATCCTTACTAAATTTTCTCTTATTGTTACCTCTCCTAAACCCTGATCCCCTATTAATTTACTAAATTTAGTCCATTTATTTAATTTTTATCACTAGGAAGGTTATGCTTTGTTTTCCTCTGACCTTCTTGTCTTCAAGCTGTCCTGTGAGTATCAAATTTTCCAAGCCATCTTTCCTCATTATGTAGGTCATGCTTAATTTTCATCTGTTCATCTTGGATTCTAGAATGTCCTAGAATTTTTAAACTGTCTCTTCCTGATGTGATATGTAAACGTCGTTTTTGTTTCCATTTTCTGTAATACTTCGTCGTTGCTCGATTTATGGTATTCTCAGTATCCTTCTGTAGAACAACATTTCTGTTGCTTTAATTCTCTTTTCTATCTGTGAAGAAATTTTCCAGCACTCACTGCTTTATAAGAGGATTCATATTACGTAAGAATTCACTTTTTTTTATTCTATATATTTCTGCGAATAAGGCTTAGGTTGTAATGATCGTGGAAATATCTCCTTTCATATCTAACTTTAGTTTCTTCAATTCGAAGGTTAATCCTTATCTATCCTCCATATCCTCATAATATGCACCTCTTTGTATGGCATTAGAAGAATCTGATTTAGTAATTCTCCATCTTGAGTGACATTTGTGTATTTGTTTCGAGAGAAACAATACTAAAACAGCAACAACAAAGATCTTTTTGTCCATGTAGGCTTCTGGCTTGTAATAAAGTTTACTCGAACCCTCAAAGTAGCGGAAATCAATCAATCCAACAACACGTGTCACCTGTTCGCCAATGTAGTGGTACTCTGTCTTTCGCCTCTGTAAGTACTTTTTATAGATTGAATAAATGTTAAAATTTTCACAGGTGGAAAAAAAAAGAGAAAGAATGAGACTCTAAAGTCCTAAAGCCACCATTTACTTTGGGAATACTTAACATGCGAAACACGCCCGAAGCCGTTTTCGTTCAGGAGGTAAGCCATTTCCTCTAGTTAGGTTATACTTACCTGGCTTATATCAGAGGGTATCCCCCAGACGAGGGGCAGAGTCTCGTCTCGGGTAACTGACTCCGTTTTTATGTCGTCTATAGGGAATCTTTGCCCGAGACTACGGGCTCGGACACCACACTTAAACTTGGCCTTGTGCCACATCTTGCCGCATGGGGCAGCGGGCAAATAATTATACATACCAGAACACCTAAAAAGCTCATTTAGAAATAAATATTATCACCTCCATCTTTGTGCTAAAAGAGGATCTCCCTTATTGCCGAACTCGGATACCAAATCGAATGACCCTTCCTAATATGTAAGCTGTTCATAAGAGCTACGTTATACGAACCGTTTGCCCCGCACCCCGAGGCGGTGTAATGGTTAACAAGCTTGTCTCGCTAGAACAATTACGACTGAGTAGTGAGTTCGATCCGCACTGGGTGCTTTGTGCCACATCTAAGTTGAACATGGAAAATCACTATATAGGGGTTCGTCGAGGCGCTGTAATAGTTAGCAAGCTTGTCGCGCTTGACAAAATTACGACTGAATGGTGAGTTCGATCCTCACTGGGTGCCTCCGACTTTCGGCCTTGTGCCACATCTAAGCTGCACTTGGAAAATCACTATATAGGGGTTCTTCGGGGCAGTGTAATGGTTAGCAAGATTGTCTCGCTAGAATAAAATTACGACTGAGTAGTGAGTTCGATCCTCACTGGGTGCCACCGATTTCGGCCTTGTGCCACATCTAAGCTGCACTTGGAAAATCACTATATAGGGTATCCTCGAGGCTGTGTAATGTTTAAGAAGCTTGTCTCACTAGAAAAAATTACGACTGAGTAGTGAGTTCGATCCTTACTGGGTGCATCCGACTCTCGGCCTTGTGCCACATCTAAGCTGCACTTGGAAAATCACTATATAGGGGTTCGTCGAGGCGGTGTAATGGCTAGCAAGATTGTCTCGCTAGAACAATTACGACTGAGTAATGTGTTCGATCCTCACTGGGTGCCCCATTCATTCGGTCTTGTGCCATGTCCAAGCTACGCTTCGAAAATCACTATACTAGCCATTTACCTAATTTTTCTCATGATTTACTCCGTTTCAAGGCAGTTAAAAAATAATGAAATTTAATCAAAAGAGTGTATCGGTAAGGGATCAGGTTTCATGTTTGCATCGCCTCTAAGACGTAAGAAGAATGGTATTTGTAATGGTAAAAATAGCCATGTCCCTTTAGGAATATAGAAGCTCATGATACGGCATATAGATAATAAGAATATTAGCCATTTACTTAAAAGGAATCAAGCGTGTAGCTAGTGTTACTTTCGTTGAAATTAAAAAATTTCTCTTAAAACAATTTTTCAGGAAAATACCTTTAAGCCTAGTATCTATTATCGCTCTTTCGAGTATTGTTGGGAGTTTCCTTCCTAACCTTTCGTTTGAAGTAGTGTGGAATATCAACGTCTTGATTATATTATTATTTTCTCTTCGAGTTGCATGAGCTATCCATTTTAGTTATTGGTAATATTGAAAGTCCTCAAGTGATGTAGATTCTGTTATTTAGTACACTTCTTTTTTTTCTTATTGTGGATAGCTCGCCCACGAGTTTCAACCAAGATTGTTAGTTGGTTGGTTTTGTTCAGCGGCATATCAACATCTCTATGGTTTATGTAATACCGAAATGTAGTTAATTTGAAGAATCTTATAGCTTCAGCTAAATATATTTTGAACGCCATTTTATGCCTTCCAAAACAGATAAAATGTATTGTTGGTAATTCTACTATAAAATGAATTATTGCTCGTCATTTTCATTTAATATGCATTGTTTCTCATATTGCTTTAAACATTTATTGTTGATAATTTTACCATAAATAGATATTGCTGCTACTTTTTTAACATAAAAATATATTGCTGGTATTTTTATAATAAAAAATATATTTTTATAATTCTATTGTGTTTTATTTTGGGGTTCGTTTTTTTTCCCCATAATTGGGAGATTAACACGTGTTATCAATCCGATCAATGGGGACCTGGGTTAGGGTTAGGGTTATTAATAATAATTAAGAGGTGGTTCCACGCTCCTTAAAATCTCCAATCTTCCGATCAGAGGGCTTGCTGCCGGATGTAGTTTATCGTCATACCCGGGATTGTTTTGATGAAGAATAGTGCTTGCTAAGATGTTCATGCTTCATTCTTTCGAAGTCATTTTGACCATTGATTCGTGAAAGGAGTTTTATACAAATGGCAGTTTATATATTTCGGAACGTCGTGCATTGCATCTCTATTGAAGTCACAATTTGATAAAACTATTTAAGAACTTTGATCGAATTCATATTAGCCAAATTTCAATTCACAGCAGACTTTATACTTTATACAAGTAGTTCTAAAATAGTGAAATTTTATCCAAAATTTTTTAGAATGAGTCTATATTTCTGAGATGAGGTATTATGTACACTATTTACATTATTCGGACTATTGTCCTCATCTTTATCGCCATATTTATTACAAGGTTTCGGCCGTTGTACGCTCCGGCCTTTTTCACGGAGTTGGAATGACGAACTGAACCCTTTGTTTCGCTCACCGGGGGAGACTGTTCTAGTTCCACGTGCCATGTTTAATGGATGTCAGTTATCAGTTATCTCCTGTTAATTACCCTCTGAAAGTTCTCCACTGCCTTAACCGGGTATTAAATTTGCACTATTTGGGTCCTGTCACTGTAACGCCTTTATCCACTGTGCCATGTGTCCTTGAGGACATCTGTGTATGGATTTCTGGGTATTATAAATAATGTTTACCAGTGCTCATATTGTTCATAGGTTTAGATCATAGACAAAGAACACCATTGGAAAATTTGTAAACTTAAGGAATCGGCACATATGCTTGGCCACAAAAATCTCCTGAGCCGACCAAGTATAGGAATGAATACGATATGGGAACCAGTAATAAGGAGTGCCAGAGAAAAGCGATAATAACAACAAAAATTGCAATATTAGCTCTGGTAAAAACATGTAATGATAACAGCAAAAATTGCAATATGAGCACTGGTAAAAAATCGTGTTGAAGACATTCCAACCACCTAAAGAAGGCCAGAGCGTACAACGGCCGAAACGTTGTAATAAATATGGCGACAAAGTTGAGGACAATAATCCGAATAATGTAAACATTTTTTTTTTTTTAGATAATCTACCTCAAGTGGGATAAACATTTAGGGTTAAACTATTTAAAATATTCTACCTTAGTGAATATCAGACGAGGTACTAGGCAGCAGGAGGCAGTTAAATTTACGACCCTGTATTATAATCGCCGATGAAAACAGTTAAAGGGGATCAAGTTGAGGCAGGTAAAAAAACAAAGAGAATGTAGCTACTATCATTCCGTTGAGTGAGAACCACAAATTTTAACGAGTTCTGTCGAGGAGAGAACTCCTGTATGAGCATTGAGACAACGCATGTCTTAAATAGTTTCATCGTCTTCATTAAACGGGCAGGGTTGACTCTTCCATTGCGTCGTTCAATGCGTCCCTGCATGCGCGATATAAGAAGGGTGCAAAAAGAAAAAAATAGACAAAGCAATAAAGCAGGTAAATATATCTGTGCTGACAGTGATTGATCACATATAGACATTTATTGTTTACTGAAATTCTCTCATCAGTAAATTCTTTTGGACTTTTCTTTATTTTTATTTTTGCCACAGTCGTCATGGTATCTATTTTCTTTCCGAATATTTCTTCACACACGCTAAAAAGATAGATAGATAGATAGATAGATAGATAGATAGAGAGAGAGAGCGAGAGAGAGAGAGAGAGAGAGAAATGAAAATACATACAGAAATAAGACTATTTTATCTATAATATAGACCACACGAATGTCGTAAATATCGGTCGTCGCTGTCCGACAACGGCAATATATCATTTACGTGAGTTCCAGGTAGTTATTGTTGCCGATGATTCCGGAAACGTTTACTCTTCATATTTCATGTAAATGCATATTTGGGCGCATACCTTAGAGCAACACACGTAGACATGTTAAATATAAATATTAAATAACATTTACACCATTGTTCCTGCTTAGGACCACATCACATTGAAACACAGGTTCCTATACGATCACCGAAATTGGTTTTGTAATGGATAATGGAGAGCCGTGTTCCAATTCCAGTCGGGTTCGTTATATTCACTTACGTGCATATACCCTTGGGAAAGAGATGAATCCAAATGTTCTCGCCCCAGATATGGGTACATTAATAGGACTTATATCCGTAAATCGTTATTATGGCAAAAAATTCTTACAATCTTTTCCTGGCTTTAATAACTTGCAAAGGGTTGATGAGCAGTAAAGAACGCGTTAAACAATTAATTATTTTTTCGAATCCCAAATTTGTAATTATTTATATATTTATGTGCAAGCATTTATACTTATATGTACACACACACACACATACACACACACGCGCATATATATATATATATATATATATATATATATATATATATATATATATATATATATATATGTATATATATATATATATATATTTATTTATTTATTATAATTTTATCATATAGACAAAACCATTTTACTCACTACAAAGATGCAACTTGGTTTCAGTGCATTTCAACTATCGGTATCGAGCCCTCTTTTTAATTAATGCTGTGAACGTTGGAATTTATATATTACTTTCGTTCTCATCGCATCGGATTCATGTACATATATATATATATATATATATATATATATATATATATATATATATATATATACGTGTGTGTGTGTTGATTGATATAAACCCAGGGACAGCTCAAAGTAGACAGAAAATAATAATAATAATAATAATAATAATAATAATAATAATAATAATAATAATGAAGAAGGAATCTTTAATTATTCATTTCGATTATAATTTATTTCGTGAACACCGAAATGTTCATCTCTTCTGATCGAAGTCTCCTTAGTAAATGGAGACAATACACGGGACGGATATATTAGATTAATTGGTGGAGGGAGAGAGAAGAGATGATATATAGTGGGTGGTTATGAAAAAGAAAGGTTAAGGAAGTGATGGTTTGGTAGCAGCAAGCTTGAACAAGGTGACACGGCCGAGAAATTTTCCTTTAAAATTTGGGTCTTTTTATCTATCAAATTGACCAATAGGGTTTTTTGTTTTAGGCAGGATGAACCAACTCGATTCCAAAATTAGTTAGTCTAATGAATGAGTCCTTAATACAAATAATAAGTAGCGATTACAATAATAATACGTAAGTATTCATCAATTCAGACCGAAAATTCTTAGTCGATCGAGACAATATACCGGACAGATATTAGATGATTGGTAGGGGGATGGGAACGCAAGATAAATATATATATATATATATATATATATATATATATATATATATATTAACTGATTTAAAATATGTTTTTTTCGCTGCACAGTAATAAACATGTTTCACAAATGGAAGCTAAAACTTAATTGTGTAATTAAATTAAAAGCTTTAGTTTTATTTCATCTTCAAGCGAATATTGGAAAGATGAAATGGAACTAATGCTTTTAATTTAATTACAAAATTAAATTTGAAGTTTTTAGCTTCCATTTTTGAAACATGGTTATTACTGTGTAGCGATGAAACCAAATTTTAAATCAGTTAATTTATAATATTTATGCTCTGTATGTTTACATTGAGCAGTGTTTTGCAAAAATAAAAATAAAAAGTATCAATAAGAACACCGGGTTATATATCTTACTATTCTTTCTTTATATATATATATATATATATATATATATATATATATATATATATATATATATATATATATATATATATATATAGTTTGCTAGCGAAAGAGAGAGAAATAAATAAAGATAGCATGATAGACATATATCTACCCTAGATTTTAGGATGGGCGTCAACATTTCCGCCTCCTATTTACATGAGAAATATATAGATTTAATATTTTATTCTTCGAAATATTTTCAACCACTCATGTGGCTGGGTGTGATTTTATTATAGAGTTCGAGGGTTGCTCACAATGTTGTAAATAAATGCAAATAAAAAATGCAGGTATTGCTATATATTTCTTAATTCCAGATACACGTAAATTACAATGTGTTGCAAAAAGATAAGACTTGAAAGAAGAGAATAAAAGACATTGTAAAATTATTGAGAGTTTAGAACGAAACACTGGAAGACGTTGAACTGGCATTACAGAACAATAAATAAATAATAGAACTCTCTGAGAATAATAAAAAGAAAAAAAAATGTCACGAAAGAATTTTCAAAATATAAAAGAAATAATAAGACAGACATATGGAATATAACAGGAAGAAATTTGCGAATGAAAAAAAAAATTAAAAGTGCTTTGGATTCAGAGATGAAAATAATCTCTGGCTATATTTCTGCGTATTGTACTTATTTACATTGTTCGCACGGTTCTGTCATATTGATGACGTTTCGGACCCATTCTTCAGGTGATATACGTTGAAATTTCAAACCGAACCCTTTATCTAATACACGGGGTGGAGTGTTCTATTTCCCCGTGCCATGCCTTTTCTGGATTGTTTTAATTTCAGTTATTTCCCTTTAGTAACTCAGCTCTCAAAGTTATTGTTCACTTCTGCTGTGGCCGGGTATTGAACTCACAACTCTTTTGGTGAAGACACTGAAAACAAATATGATGTCTGACGTGAAATCAACACTGGTCAAATTCAACAGGAACAAAGTAGACGAACAACATGGGGTTCTAATAAAGATGTTGACAGACATAGTCGATTTCGGAATTGACAAAATTACCGAAATAATAAATGATATATACGACAAAGGTGAAATACCGGAAATGGGTCGATTTACATTGTACTGCCTAAGAAGGTAATTGGATGCGGACTCTATCGGACAATCAGCCTGGGGAACCCGAGTATTGAACTCACAATCTTTGGGTCCTGTCACTGGATCTGACTAACGTCTTTATCAACTCTGCCATGTGTACTCAAGTTCAATACCCGGTTAAGGCAGTGGAGAACTTGGAGAGGGGAATTAACAGAAGATAACTGATAACTGGCATGGCACCTGGAACTAGAAGAGTCTACCCCAGTGAGCTAAATAAAGGTTTCAGTTCGACATTCCAACCACTGCAGAAGGCCGGAGCGTACACCGACCGAAACGTTATAATAAATATGGCGGCAAAGATGAGGACAATAGTTCGAATAATGTAAATAATGTACATAATACCTCATCTCAGAAATATAGACAGATATGGTATTAGAGATTTTAAAGAATACTGGACTGAAAAATTTGGCAGGATTAAGAAAGACATTACAGCCTTATGCTTTTTCTGTTCCGAAACAATCGAACTGAAGAAGGCCGGAGCGTACAACGGCCTAAACGTTATAATAAATATGGCGGCAAAGATGAGGACAACAGTCCGAATAATGTAAATAATGTACATAATACCTCATCTCAGAAATATAGACAGATATGGTATTAGAGATTTTAAAGAATACTGGACTGAAAAATTTGGCATGATTAAGAAAGACATTAAAGCCTTATGCTTTTTCTGCTCCGAAACAATCGAACTGAAGATGGCCGGAGCGTACAGCGGCCTAAACGTTATAATAAATATGGCGACAAAGATGATAGTCCGAATAATGTAAATTTTTACTTTTCACATCTCGTTAAAACAATACCTGTTAATTTGATGAATTGTGAACAACATTAAATCAAAATTACCTTTTTTTTTCTTAAAAAGCAGTGAAAATCAACTTTCTCCGAAGAGGGTTTCATTTTCTTATGCAGCCATTGAAATAGTAAGTAGGTTGTAGAGCTGTTGACAGACAAACATTAAAAGTGACGAAATATTAGGCTAGGTCCTATATTACTAAACATTCGCATCTGCATGCCCCGTATCCAAGTTACCCTTCGCCACTGATATACAAATTCATATGTGTCCCACGCAAAAAATTATAACATATACAAATTCATATGTGTCCCACGCAAAGAAATTATAACATATATGCATGAAAGAAACAGAGTGTAAGAAATGACACCTTACTGGTAACCTTTCAGGAATGGAAAACTGGATTTACGGCCGTTTCTGTATGAAACTTGTTAGGCCATGTGTGTTTTTTTCTGTAACAACTATCGCTTTGGGCTAGAAACATCCTTATTCTCCTGGCTCTACATAGCAACTGCCCTTCATCACTCTATCCCCTGACTTCACTCGCTGGTCGTCACGGGATCCTCATGACTATCTCAACGAAAGGGAGTCAATTGCCGTTGGTATTCCTACAACATTTTAGTAACGCGGAAGTTTTAGGGAAATTTAAAATGAAATATTTATACTTCAACTTATTCGCGAATTAGTAAAACGTCATGAGAAATTAAGCAGGCAGGCTTTTCAGTTGAATCTGCTACACTCATTTGGTTTTATTGCTGCAACTTAAATATACATTATATATATATTAGTATGTATGTGCCTGTAAATATAGCGATATACTTTTCTTGTAACGCTGATGAAAGAATATGAATTATATGTCGAGAGAAATTTGGCTCGAACAACATCCGTATGTGTCTGATAATTCTTATCGAATTTTCACATAAATATTCACGGATCAGTGGAGTCATTGAACTCAATATGAAATCGATAACATCTCAAGACAATTTAGCATGATTACCTAGATATATATCGATCAGTGTAATTTAATAGATATACCGCATCCAAATATTTGACTTTACCATTTTACTTTGATGCCTGTGGAACTTGTTAAGTGCTACCTACGTCTGCAATAAACCGTAAAATGACATGTCTGGAAGTTATATTTTAAATGCATCAAGAACGTTGTCTTCGACGAAGCAGAGAACCGCGTCAAAGAATTTTTGCCCTATCAAATTATGGTATACACATTTTTTTTATTAACGATGTGTGTGTGTTTGTGTGTGTTTTCCTTTATAAAGATGAGGGCAGAAAGAAACGTTTCTTGGGGTTAGGTGCACAGATCCCAAGTATCACGTGAAAGGGAGTCCGTAAGAAGTAAATCATTTTGGAAAATATGAAATGAACAAGATAATGAATATCTTTTTAGAAATCGTTCTCTTTTATAAAAGAACTAGCAGGATAACCTGCCTTCGCCCGGGTCTTTCATTACTGGGAATTTTTTTTTGCCGTTCAATTGGAGCAGTTTAGGTTTAAAGTCAGCCCAACCAAAAATCAATATTAGTAACAACAATTGGGTGTAACTGAGGCACATCCCCAAATGGTGGGGTTAACAATTTGAATGGGGATGGTGGTCCGGAAAAGGGCCGTTTTTGCATTCTAAATCTTGTTGCGGCCTCACGCGAAGCAACAATTGAAGAGGCGTCTGTTCTCAGCCGTTGAGTCCTTTGATCATCCTTTTCAGCCTCGCGCCCAGAAACGTCCGGATGAAAACTGTGGAAACGCATAAACAACATCCGATCACACAAACACGCACACACACACAAACACATATATGCACGCACATTTTGAGAATTATAGATATAGATAACAATTTTGTAATAATTTAAACTATATATTTTTTATTAAAGTTTTTAGGAAAGATATATATCCAAGAAAAGATAGTAAACAGTAAAACGTTGCTGAGAGTTATAATGGACAGGAAGTAGTGGAGAGCCATAGTCGCCTACAATTTGGACTCAAAATCGACACTAAAGAATTATGTATCAAACCAAAAAATTTCATTGAAATCGGATGAAAACTGTGGAAACGCATAAACAATATCTGATCACACACACACATATACATACACACACAAATTGAAAATTATAGATATAGATAAGTGTCTTAAGAATAATATGTCCCTCCAGTATATATGCACAAAAAATTACCTCGTGAGAATTGATATGATATTCTGGTAAAGAAGGCGGAGTGGTTTTTAAATGCTTTCTGCACAGTACTCAGTTCAGATTTTTCTTTCTCCTAGACTGGTTGCCATAACTTTACTAAAGAGCTCAGTCTACTCTTCTATTTGATACACAGCTGGTGGCGAGGAAAGAAGGAGTTATGCCTTTCCCAAGGTTATAGTACCAATTGCAAGAAACTAGGCTGGAAGTTGAATTCGTCTTGCTGAGATCTAAAGGAACTGTAGGAATGTGAAATAGATTATATTACTTTGGTTAAGACTAAATCACAAGGATCAAATGACGGCCGCTAAGTGACGTGAGTTCGTAGGGGCGAGTTAGCATTTATCACACCTATGGCAAAACATATCTGCTCACGACAGTTGCCGATAATAAACCGCTAATGTGCTAGATGTCATCTGAACCTCACAACACCTAGGCAAAAACAAATGAACACACGTTGTACCTGGAAGTTTGTAGAAAATAACACCGACCTGGCGACTTTCCGTTCGTTAAAAATATTACAAGTAAGACTCTCTTGTTGCTTCCCTTTCCATTCTGTTATATTCATATTTTACAATTTCTCTGTGTGGGGCAAATTAGTGACAAGTAATTACATATAAGTACAGACTGTACAAAACACTGGTATTCTCCATTCTCCTATATGGATGTGAAAAGTAGACACTTGTTAGAAACAGAGAGAAGGATCCAAGCGTTTGCGGACGAATGCATGAGAAAACTCCTTGACATATTCTACTGGGAACATCAAACCAATGCGTTCGTTTGGAAAAGGGTTGTATGTTTCGCCGGCCACCAGGAACCTCTTCTCGCCACTTTCAAACGAAGAAAAATGGCGTGATTTGGATACATTACAAGTTACGACATGTTGTGAAAAGACGATCATACAAGGCACCGTTAAAGGTTGACTTTGGAGTGGGCACCAACGCAGAAAAAAAAACCTTAGATAATGTCAAACAATGGACAAGTATGAATTTACCAGAATTGCTGATGGCTGCCGTTGAGAGACCGTTGTGGAGGAGATTCAATATGGCTTCTGCATTTGGATCCCATTACTACGATTACAAAAGTCAAGAGGATGATGATGATGATGATGATGATGATGATGATTTTTTTAAAAGCCGAAACATATTTTTTGATTGTAAGAATTTTTTTTTAAGATAAGGATTTTCTGATACAAGTATTACTATTTAACCTAAACCTGAGAGGAGAAGATGTGGATTCATGCCTTTCCCAAGATGTATTTGCACGTGTGAATATAACGAACCCAAGAGGAATTCGAATTCGTACAACCCCCGAAGTTAAGCAACATCGAGCTAGATCAGTACCTCGATGTGTGACCGTTTGCGAATACCAGACTCGAAATTGTTAATCGGAGAGCCGAGATCCAATTCCAGTTGGGTTCGTTATATTGCCTCCCGCGCAAATAATCTTGGGAAAAATATGAATCCACCACTTCCCTCCCAGTTATGTATTAATTAACAAGACATTATCTGTAAATCATTATTATCTACAAAAGATATTCTTAGATCTAAAAATATTTTATGGCATTAAATAACCTGCAAAGGGTTGATAATCAGTAGAAAATGAATACAATGAAAATACTGATTGGCTACATAAGCTTGTCTTTTGTATTTATTTACATTCTCTGGAATATAAATGTATAGAAAGTACCTTGGCCAAAAGTGAGGGATCAGTTTATATACTGGTAGTAATATAGAATGGATCCCCCATTTTATATCCATACTATCATTTTTTGGTTTATTTATCAAATTCTCATTAGGTATGAATCCCCCTCTTCTCCGCTCCAGCTGCAGGTTAATTAGTAAGACATGTATCACTAAATGCTTATTACCTCGAAAAATATTCTTACAATCTAAGCATAATTTCTGGCTTTAAATAACCTACAAAGGGTTGTTAAATCTAGAAAATGAATTAATCAATATTACATTCTAAATTCCCTCCCGAAAGAAGTTTATTTTACGCACCCCGACCATCCGTACTGAATTTTGCTTGTTAATGTGTGATATGAAGCCAAAAAAAAAAAAGATGCTTGCTTTCATTTTTATAGCTTACTACTACAACTACAACTGTCTCTCTCTAAATTTTTTCTTTCATCTTTTTTTTCTGTATGATTTCCTCATGTCAAAATGTCATCCTCCACACACTTGTTCTCTCAATAAATCTATCTACTCCGAATATTATGATGATGTTCCACAACCAGAAAACAGATACTACACTCTGAATCAAGGTAGAAAGATTTAATGGCCGGACATATATTCAAGGAAAAGAGTAGTGTCGATATTAAGGGACAAAATAATAGAAGGGAGGATAAATCAAAGAAAAGCCTTCTGAAATATTACGTAATATCAGTCGTCTTATATGATATTAAATGCTGGACAATCTCCCCCCAGATAAAGAAGAGACTTGATGCAACAGAACCCACCCCCCAAAAAAAAAGAAAAAAAGAAAAAAAAGAGTACACAATTTACATTACTCGGACTATCATCTTTGTCGCCATATTTATTACAACGTTTCGCCCGATGTACGCTCCTGCCTTCTTCAGGTGGTTGGAATGTCGAACAGAACCCTTTATTTCCCTCACTGGGGTAGACTGTTCTAGTTCCACGTGCCTCACGGACACATGGTACAGTGGATAAAGGCGTTGGTTAGATCAAGTGACAGGACCCAAAGAGTGAGTTCAATACTCGGTTAAGGCCGTGGAGGACTTGCAGAGGGGAATTAATAAGAGATATCTGATAACCGACATCCATTAAACATGGCGCGTGGAAGTAGAACAGTCTACCCCAGTGAGCGAAAAAAAAATGTTCAGTTCGATATTCCAACCACCTTTAGAAGGCCGTAGCGTACAACGGCCGAAACGTTGTAATAAATATGGAGCCAAAGCTAAGGACAATAATCCGAATAATGTAAATAGTGTACATAATACCTCTTCTCAGAAATATAGACAAAAAAAGAGTAATGAACTTTTATGTAGTATCATCCCTCTTATATGGCACTGAATGCTGTACAATCTTCTCATAAATGAAGAGACTTGAAGTAACAGAAACGAAGAGAAGAGTACTGAACTGTTATGTACTATCAGTCCTACTATGTGGCAGCGAATACTGGACAATCTTATCACATATGAAGATACTTGAAGCAACATAAATTAGGTTCTACAGAAATTTGCTGAGAATATCATGGAACGAAAATGTGAGCAACGATGAAGTTATAGATAGAACGGCAACACTAATGACACATGCGTAACAGCAAAAAGAGACAGCTGGAATTTATAGAATACATAATGAGTAAAGGCGGTTTGGTAAACTTGATACAAACAGGAAAGGTTGAAGTTTATAGAGGCGGGAAAGCGACACAACCTATCTGCCGAGCTTGAGTGAATGGATGGAGGAGCAGGACTTTAGGGAGTTAGCAAAAAGTCAAAGATATTAAAAGCTACAAATGAGAGGAAATTATAGAGAGCCCTCATCGTTAACTCTCTGAAGGGACACGACTCGAAAGACACGAAGATTAGGTTGCTAAGAAGAATTCCAGGAACATGGTAATAATATTTTATTAAATGTGTAGAAGTCTGACTATGACTGTTTTTTTCTTTTGGAAATTTATTAAAAACAATGTTGCAATCCCTGCCTGTTTTTTTTTTCTAATCTATTCTGTTAAGACAACTACCGAACTCAGCCTGAAAGAAAAATTCAGTTTGTGCGAAAATGCCATTCATATGAGGAATTCTTCTCTGTAAATGTCACTCACTCAGATTGAAAATTGTCATTTTAGAAGTTCTAAAAGTCCTAATGCCCTACCTGTGAAATCTGAAAATTGTAACGCATCACAATAATTAATCTATTGACCATTAAATTCCAATTTAGATGAACGATGTATCGGCTCTACTAATTTCATAGGTAAGGGCATATATCTCAACTTCAACGAAAAAAGAAATAAACAAAATGAACACAAAACGATCAGCTTTAAAAAAGGACTCGTGACTGGAAAAACCGAATGAAAAAATAATATTAACAACAAATACTTTTTCACACCCAACGCAGTTCTGCGAAATCAGAATCAACGTTGAGTTTCAGCAAGCGAATGAGCCAGTTGGAGTAAAATGTCATGCAGATTTACATTTTTTCCACTTGTAAAGAATGCAGCTATCGATTTTTTTTGCATGCTAGCATGCTAGTTAACATTGGTGTCAGTCAGCTGTTGGCTCTCACGCTGGCCAATAGAATCTTCCTGCCTATTCGTGGCAGCCAGCTATGGACTCTCACTCTGGCCAGTAGAAAATGGCCGCAAACTACATGAAAACTGCCGTAGAAGCATGAAAAAATCGATTATTTCTACTATCGATGGGAGTTGGGAAATGCAAAGTCGGTCTTGGCCTTTTCACTAACTCGGAGCATGTGCATGTAAATTTTGGTGCAAATCCGTCGAAAATTGCGGCCGTGCATTCGTTACACACACACACACACACACACACACACACACACATACACACACACTGCCTTTTATAGATAGAGATTGATAATTTAAATACATGTTATTCGCCATCGGTTGGTACACAATGAGGTTATTTTTGTGTGTTTGCAATAAATTTATCATTTGTTCTTTCAATTCGTGTCGTCTGTGTTTGTTGTGTACCCTTATAAATTAAATATGAACGCAAACATTTGTTTGAACTATTTTTTTTTTCGTAGAGTTTTTTTACCAAATAAAAATGTCATTGTTGCAGCCTTTATTTAATCTACCGAGGGAGATTATTCTCGCCCGGCCGTCTATGTCTCGGCATATTTCGTCTGGTTCTTATTTACTTTTTTTAAAATTTTTATGTGCCATGTCCTTTCAGGACATATGCGATAATGGCTCTCCACTTCCCCCCATCCTTTGTATCTCTCAACAAGTACCTTCATCCCCCAGACCACGTTCTGTCATTCACCTGCCCAGGCTCGTCAGGTATGTAACGCGGTGTTTTCCCTTGTCTCAGTTTTCCTCTATTCGACCCGTGGGTATCAGATTCTCCAGCCCCTCCTTATGTGTCCCAGAAACTTCAGCTGCCTCTTTCTGATGTTAAGTCTAAGGCTTTTCCTTGTTTGCAACCTCTCTAAGACCTCATCGTTGCTCACACGCTCGGCCCATGATATCCTTAGCATCCTTCTGTAGAACCACATCTCCGTCGCCTCGAGTCTTTTCTTCATCTTTGAGGAAATTGTCCAGCATTCGCTGCCGTAAAGAAGAACATATGTCATGTAACAGATCAGTACTCTTTTCTTTGTTACAAAAGAAATCCTCCTGTCTCGCAATATCCTTCCCAGCTGTT
The DNA here is from genome assembly GCA_964036315.1 of Acanthosepion esculentum. Classification (NCBI taxonomy): domain Eukaryota; kingdom Metazoa; phylum Mollusca; class Cephalopoda; order Sepiida; family Sepiidae; genus Acanthosepion; species Acanthosepion esculentum. The sequence continues at coordinate 27,416,969 of OZ038505.1, forward strand.
GGAATGCTTTCTTGGCCATCACACTACGTCTACGGATCTCATCGTCGCACTTACAGTCCTTTGTCAAGACGCTTTCCAGATATTTAAATTTCTTCGTCTTGATTCTAGTGTTCCCGACCTTCAAATCGCATTCCGGGCTCATCCTTTTACTGATGACCATGGATTCTGTCTTCTTGTAGTTTATGCTTAGTCCCTTCTTCTCACTCCCCGTCGCTATCTTCTTCAGGAGATTTTGTAATTTCTTTTCCTTGTCTGCTACGGAGGGTGATTGTTCTTGCCCGGCCGTCTAAGTCTCAGTATATCTCGTCTCGTTCTTATTTACGACTGCTCACTTATTTCATGTCTCGTAATCTAAATAATGATAGGAAGTCTTTGCAACAAACAAAACTTAATGCAAAATTTACTAATTATTAAAAAAATAACATTACCGATTTTAATTGATAATGTATTTGATATAAATTTTAATTTTGAGAATCGAGGAAAGGTGATAAATAAAACGTTTCTCAACTACAGCCTAGATGGCAACTTTTCTAATAAGGACAACTGTCCGAGTATTATTAGTGGTAGATATTATTCAGTATATGAGGCCAATGCAGTTAGTAAGGGATCAGAATGAAAGTTCTCACAGGCATAATTCGACCTGGAAATATGTCTAATTTCTTGCTAACCGAGTAAAACCTCAATGGGTTATTTAATGTCGACAAAAATGTTATTGTTGGTAATATTTTTTCTTAAAAACCGTATTGCTAGTAATATTTATTTTCTTCAAAAATGTATTGCTGGTAATAATGTATTGCTCGTAATAATTTTTCCTCAAAGATTTTATTGCTGATACTAAAAGTTATTTTTACACCTTCATAGTATTTTGACCCCAGTTTTAGGGGTGGGGGTAACTAATAGCTGGGACCCTGACAGATGCTAACACTCCGAGTAATGATGGACCTGGTAACATCAGCAATTAAGAGGTGGTTCCACTCTTCTGAAAGCCTCCTAATCAGAGGCTTTGCCGTTGGATGCAGTTTTTCGTCTTACCCAGGACGCTGAAAGTGGTCTACATTGTTTGAGTGATTGCAATAAAGATGTTATTCAAAACTAAATATATCAGACAGTTAGCTATGATAGTACTTTTAGAATCATATCTCCAGGGAAACATTCGAAATTATCGAGGTCATTAAAAATATTAACACTCGTGTTCAAATTCGTTAATAAATTAACACATTTTAACGCAAATCCTAAGCAGGATGCTAAAATATATCTGCTCAAATTGATTTAGAACTAATCATTTGGTAAAGAAATTCAGTATCTACAAATTCCTTATACTGAACAAATCCGTAAATTAAATTTAAACCTGTTTTTAGATGAAAATGGTTTAATTCTTTCTTAACGAGACGAGATATCCTCAGACTTAGACGGCCGGGCGAGAACAATCTCCCTCCGTAGCAGACAAGGAAAAGAAACTACAAAATCTCCTTTCTTTCTATTATAGCTAAGACTAATACCTATCAGTTTGACATTATTTATCCAGTATCTGTGTTTCCAAAACATGAATTTTACAAGACTAGTAATAATGGGTACGCATGAAAGATGCAGCATCTAGGACTCTATAGTACCCTTTTAATAAACTGGGGCCCCCAGTGTTTTGGGTTAATAAGGCCAGACAAACTATTAAAATTACATTTCCAGCTGCTATCCTGGCAGAAAATATGATACGCGTGCATTTAAATATTCAACATTAACTAACATTTCTAAATATAGAATGAACTTGATCAAACGATTTTCTCATGTAGCAATAGATTTTAGAAGAGATTTAATGATTAGAAATAAGAAAAGGCGGAAATAAGATGTATTTTTGAATCTTTGCCTTTATGAATGTAAGAGCAATTCATATTGGACATTTTAAGACAATGAGCGGTCGAGATTTTGTGTTAGCATTTATAAGATTCTCTAACATTTATAGGGTACCCCCTCACGCTTATAGCGAAAATGCTAAGTCCTTTATAATTTAATAAATGTAATTTTATTAAAATATTTCTTGATTCTAAAAAGTTATTAAACAGGTTTTCTAACTTTAGCATTCAGCACCTCACAATACCTTTATATTCAGCTTGGATGGGCAGTAAATTGGAACGCATGATCAGGACTGTCAAACAATGTCTTTATAAAACCATAGGAAGATCTTAACTGAAGTATTTTGAACTATTCACTATTCTTTCGTATATACCATAGGCAATAAATTCGCGGCCATTAAATTATCGCTGTTCTTCTGATTCAGATTTGGAAATTATTACCTGCATTGCTTTTCATATCCTCTTTCTAAAGAAGACTTATGGTCAAAAATTGATGAGGAAAGTACTATTGTCTCTAAACCTCTCCTCAAAGAAATGACGTAATTACATCTCTAGAGATAAGGAATTATTTAGTAAATTAATTTTAAAAAAATCTGGTATGATGAATATCTTCTAAGTTTAAGAGAATAATGTAAGGATCTGCCCGAAAACAAATATAAAAATATTATTAAAGGTGAATGATTCTGTAATCATAAAGAATCCAGCTAAATCTCGTCCTTATTGGCATTGAGGAAGAGTACGGAATAGCGGCTCGGATTGTGGAAGCGGAGATCCGAGTTCGAAATCTAGTTGAATCCATTACATTCACTTAAGTGCTAATATCCTTTTCTTCTCCCACCGTATATGGGTAAATAGCTGACAGTATGGATTCTATAGCCTTGGATGGAAACTGGTCTACCGCAGGAAGACATGGAAACCTACTGCGAGAAAAAAAATATCTGCCTCATCAGTTATCTTATCGAAAGATACATGATCACTTAAGGGTGTATCGCCCATGGCGCATAACCGGATTGAGCTTATAACGGGTGATGACAAAAGGGTTCTCTCAGTTATAGATAAACCCCTAAACTCATTGTTTGAGCCATCTTAATCTTTTCGAATTACCTTTAGCACATAACTTTAATCCGGTTTATTTTATCTGAAAATAGACCTGTTTCCCGCCACTCATGAAGGGCCAGTGAGTCAGTCAGAAAATCTAAAAGGTTAGCTAATATGAAACATAAAAATCTGATCCTAAATATTCTTATATTTGGTATTAAGCTCTTCACATTACATATTTTTGTATTAATGTAAAAATGAACTGACTTCTTTAATCCAGAATTAATGGTTATAAAATAAACAAATGAAAAATATATTTAGCGTTCAAATATTGTGTCAAGAGCGCAGAAAAAAAACCCTTATATATTGATCTAAATATATTGATCTTGATTTCAAACATGGTTCAAACATTGAGAGACAAATCCTTGTATGCAATTATAAAATTGTATATTTGCTGTAAAAATATCGTAAATCACATTCTGTGCTTATTGTAAAAAGGATATTCATTCTGAATTGTTCAAAGGTTCATTAAAAATTTGCATGCACGAAAAGTCTGTCATTCATTATAAAATTTATATGCAAAATCTGTTGTCTTCTTGCTTCTTTGTCTGAAGGAAAAATATACGAAATTTAAGCTGCTCGTGTCGCCTGTCTTTGTTGTGTGCCCTTATAAATTAAGTGTTACCACAAATATTTATTTGAACTACTTATTTCGTAGTTTTTTTTACCAAATAAAAAGTTTCTTTAGTGCAGCCTTTATTTAATCTATGGAGGGAGATTGTTCTCGTGTTCGCTGTCTAAGTCTCAGGATATCTCGTCTCGTTCTTAGTTACTTATTACTCACTTGCCTGTCTCGTAATCTAAATAATGATTACTTCTCATTCCAGAAATTAAGACTGGAATTAGATTCACAATTTGTTTACAGATTTTTGTAAATAATTCGAAACATTTTTTTTAATAAATTTATACCAGAAAGGATCAGACGCTGATCACTTCAGATGCGGATTTTTTCACCCTTAGAATGATGTAAAATGAGAATTTGTAAGCTGACAGGACTGCCACGCCAAATCTGAGTCAATTAAGTGCCATACATGATACACGCTTGGGCGATCTTTCGATTCATTGCTGACAAGGCAGAAGTTTGTTTTTTTCAGCGGTAGACTGCTTGCCAACCAAGGCACTAGGACCTAGTATGTCCTGCTATTCAGTTTGAGGGAGAAGAGATCGCTTCATACGTTTTCCAATAGTATTTGCGCGCACGTGAATATAATGAACACAGCAGGGATTCTAACTCGGCTTTCCGTTTTATCACGCCGAGCGGTTTTCAATTGCATTACATCGTACAATACCAGAATTACCAGATTAACCTAAATTGCAATGACTCTTGGTGGTAGCACTTGCAAGGGTCCAGGCTATGGGAAAATGGTTAACCCCCAAAATGGGGTCAAAACGCAATGTAAGTATAAAAATACATTCTTATAGTAAAAATACCAGCAATACATTTTTGAAAAAAAATATATTACCAGTAATAAAGTTGACTCTCAACAAAAACCTCTTTACAAAATTACGTCAATGAAACCTGATCTAAAAAATGATTACATATTCTATTCATACGAACCTATCCTAAAATGTCTTGTCGGCATTAAATAACCCATTGAGGTGTTGATATGCGGTAAAACAAAATATACCCAAACCTTAAATTGTAAATATGTTTATTTGAGCAATGAGTTGTTTGTCGTGATTTGTCCTGTGACACAAGTAGTCTTGTTATTTCAGAATTTACCCAAAATGATCAGGGGTTGGGTGAAAGGAGGTCAAGGGTCAGGGTAGCAGTGATTCAAAGAACAATTAATATAAACTGTGATATATTTTATAATAAATATTAAATTAATATAAACGCTAATATTTTATTTTCCTTCTTGCTTATGGCCACTTCACGTTAAAACATCGGTGCTTGTACGATCACCTTAGTTAAGCAACACCGAGCTTGCACAGTACTTAAACCGGTGACCGACTGAGAATACCGTATACTGTATAAGGGGTCGAAACTGGAAATCGGGAGAGCCGAATTCCAGTTCCAGTCCGGTTCGTTAGATTCGCTAGATACTCGCAAATAAACTTGGGAAAATTATGAATCCAATTCTCCTATCCGCACACCTATGGGTTAATTAGCATGACTTGTCTATATTTCTGAGATGATGTATTGTAAGTATTTATACTATTTACATTGTTCGGACTGCAATATTCACAACATTTCGGCAGAGGTGAAGAAAAACTTGAAGAATTGAGCTAAAGGAAAATGATTGAAACTGAGACGTCAGGATGAGGTATGACACGTGGAACTAGAACAATCTACCCGGGTGGACGAAATAAAGAGCTTGGTTCGAAATTCCAATCGCCCGAAGAAGGCCGAAACGTCGGGAATGTGGCACCAAAGATGAGGACACCAATCCGAACCATGTAAATAGTATAAATAGTTAGTAAGACTTGTATTACTAATTAATTTTTACCTCCAAAAAAATCTTTCTATTTAAAAAAAAATTCTTGTTTAAAATAACTTGTAACGGTTTTATAAGCCGTCGAGAACAATTCAATCAATTAACAATTTAGTCTCTTTCTTTTACTTGCGAGATATCTGTGCGTCTCCCTGGAGATCCGTTGTCAGAGATGGAGAAAATAATCTTCGAATTCAAACAACCAACCTAACTGGGGGAAAAGAAAAACGATAACAATCAAGGCCTTGTCCAACATCCGGTATAACCTGTCCTCAATGTCGAAGGAGGTTCTAAGCAAAAATCAGTATCTTTAGTCATCTTCGGGTCCACAAACCCAACCGATTGATGCAAACAAAACAAAGCAATCATCCACCACCTGTAGGGATAGCCACGATACGAATAACGATGTGGCCCTCTTGCTGCGTGCTTCGTCGAATGCCACTCCTACTTTGGTCCGTGTTCTTTAGTCCATCTCCGGTCAGCCCAATTTGCACAAATCATGCTTCCCCACATTGTGTTTTAGTATCTGCAGCAATATCGGTGAAGACCTGTCGAAGATCAGTCTTGACTCATCTCTGTCTTGGCTATGCCTGTGAAAGTCTAAAACCACGGCTGTCGCCGGTAAACTTAATTAACTTCAACAATACAAGTGTAAAAATAACACCTTTTATTTATGGTACTATGATTGATTAAGATCATGAACACACAGACAGGGATTTGAAGAAGTTTCCCTGTATAAGGAATTCGTAAGCTCAGAGGTTGACGGGAGATTACAGTTATGGCTAAATAGGAGAGTGTCTTTCAACTATTTAAATAAAGACCTCTGATCAAGAGAGTTCAAAAAGCGGCGTAATGGATAGGTCTTTAGCTGACTGAGGAACCGACGTCTTACGATAGGGAGAACATTGGCCTACTATAGGTGAGACCAGTTCGATCTTACTTCTATCATTCGGCAATCTCGTTTATGGGGGTGCAAATCCTAATTCCACTGCTCTGATTGGCCAGCCAATAATAATGCTTGACCAATGGTCTTGCGTCATACGTCTCGATGGGGCAGAAGGAAATCTCTCAATAATCCAATATAATTGGTGTTCTAATCAAAATAATAACCCTGTTTCGTAAGTATCGGAAGAGAGACGTGAAGCTCCATCCTAGCCCTTCCCTCATTGGAGGTCCAATCAAAATGGTGGCCTTGTATCATTCATATCCATCTTCACCCTGATTATCACAGGTATCATAGTCACCGGCATCCATGATCAAAACAAACCTGACTTGTAAAGATTAAATTTGTGTCACTCATTTCACCGAATAATTCCGTTATCAAAAGAAAACAACACTTAAGTTCAGCAGACCCCAGACCTAAGACTGTACCTAACAAACGATCCCGCCCAAGCTGCTTACAATCTCAAACTGTAATCCATAAATGACACAAACGAGAAAATTCATGCTGTCGCATTGTTTTAACAGGTAAAATATTTTTTCTTTCTTTAGAAATAAAAATTAATTCGCCAGTCAACATTTGACAGCAGCCATGCTGTCATACTGATTTGCGCAATCTCAGATTTGGTTGGACTTTTTTTATTGCAAGAAATTCAATATTTTTCTCCCAAATTATATTGTCATTGTTCAGATGGGGAATTATCATTTCTGTGTATGCCTTATCGCAACGCGGGTGTGTCTGTTTTATGTTATACACCCAACATTTCAGCAGTCTGGCACTCTTCTGGGGTTAGTTGTTCTAGTCGCTAAGCTAGTAGAATTTTCCTTTTATTTAAGGCAGGATGTACTGACATGAGACACGTGGCCTATAAAATAGATAAAAAGCCTAGTTTTTGAGGATTTAACTCCATTGCCGTTGCCATTTCTTTTTTTATGTAGAAAATACGTCCTTATAATGTCACTTGTCTTTAAAAATCTTATTGACATATTAGCTATATAGTATAAATCAGCGAAACGAGAACCATCTACTCTGTGGATTTAATAAAGTGCTTATTTAAAATTCCCGGAATGCTAACAGCTATATAGACCGGAAGGTATAACAGTCTAAAAGTTGTCATAACAACGAACTTATTATATGGCGGGTTGGACAGAAATTCCTGACTCACTTAGGAAGCGGAAACAAATAAAAAAATTGTATGGCGCAAGAGCAACATTAGGTTAGGCTAGCCAGAACGTCGTTACTGATTTGACTATTAGACCCCGTACGCTGCGGTTGTTTGCTTTTCCTGTGCAGTTTATTCCTCTTTATGTAGGCCAGAACTGTGTAGGCCATAAGTGAGAGAAATGAGTTTGGAAGAAAGTGGAAGATAAGCCAATGACTTTCTACAAGAGCTGTTGTGAAGAAGATTTGCAAAACTGAAGAAGGAACACCCAGTCAGTCGAAGGTCTCGAGGTGGTACAGATGTTCCAACTGCGGAGATCTTAACCCTTGACGATCAACCTCATTCCGGTCGAGCATCAATCTTTGACAGCGAAGGCAGCATTGAAAACTGACTCTTCTGCAGTCAGTCGTCATCTTGTGAAAGCCGTTTGAGTGTCATCCCATCCGACTGTGCCGTACCGATTAAGGGATTCAAGACTTTCTAGCCAACCTAATCATAAGTAAGTAATGTTACCTATCAAATATCAATTTAGCATTATAATTGACATTCTTCAGTGAGATAATGTTCTAATTCTGAAAAGTGGGAGCTCGTTCCGTAGATATTTTATTACCTACTATATATATAGTAGATACAATTATTGGCAAACGACTTGTCGATGTACTGATTGACGTATGTTTTTAGTCGAATGCTGTGATGAGCAGATGACAAAACTTCTCAGACATTTTCTTTCGTTTATCTTTCAAAAGGATAATTACGAAAATTTTAACAGTCTCATCGACATATTGAACTTGGCTCGAAATATCTACATCATGAGCTCATAACAATTACACCCCTATTTTTAACGTAGTAATTTGGTTTGCTTAATCACAACAGGGTTCCTTATTTTAAATACCGACCTGGGTAAGACGATAAACTACGTCCAACAGCAAGGCCTCTGATCAGGAGGTTTTGAGGAGCGTGGAACCAACTCTTAATTGCTGATGTTCCCAGGTCCACACTGACCCTGAGTGATAGCACCTGCTAGTGTCCTATCTATGGGCAATTAGTTAATTTGGGGTCGAAACACTATAAAAGTGTAAAAATAGGTTTTAATACTATGTAAAAAATTTTTTTACCAGCAATACATTTTTGAAAAATAAATATTGCCAGTAATACATTAAAAAAAAAATATTACCAGCGAACAAAAATTCTTACCAGAAATATATTTTTGAAGGAAAAAATATTATCAGAAATAGATTTTTGGTAAAAAAATATGACCAACAATGAAAATTTTGTTGGCATTAAATAACCCATTGAGGTCGATATGCCGTAAAACAAAACAAACCAAACTAAACTTATTTGAAATGAGCCATAGCAAATTGGATTGGATATCCACTTAATAAAGGCCGAAGTCAGTATCGGTTGGAACGTAGTGACTTTATAAAGGCCTAACAGAGGATCAGATGAAAAGTAACCTCGGTATCCTTGTGCGTGTTAATCGATTCGTTGCGTTGCTTGCGATGAAATGATTAAAAAAATGTGATGATCTTTGAATCAACGATAATGTGCAAACAGTCGCGAAGAATTAATCGAACAGAAATTAAATAATCAGTCCAGAATAGAAGAAAGGCAACATAAATACTTCATGGGCAACTTATCTATATTTTTGGATCTTGAGATTGACAAGATCTTTATTCACATGAAAAAAACAAACTGTTACTTGCACTGAGGTGACGTCATTTTTTTGTTTTCTAGTTCTGCTGCACTGTATGTACGACACAATTATACCCCCAAAATATGACACAATTATACCCCGAAAATATGACACAATTATACCCCCAAAATATGACACAATTATATCCCCAAAATATGACACAATTATATCCCCAAAGTATGACACAATTATACCCCCAAAATATAACAAAATTATACCCCGAAAATATGACACAATTATACCCCCAAAATATGACACAATTATACCCCCAAAATATGACACAATTATATCCCCAAAGTATGACACAATTATACCCCCAAAATATGACACAATTATACCCCGAAAATATGACACAATTATACCCCCAAAATATGACACAATTATACCCCAAAAATATGACACAATTATACCCCCAAAATATGACACAATTATACCCCCAAAATATGACACAATTATACCCCCAAAATATGACACAATTATATCCCCAAAGTATGACACAATTATACCCCCAAAATATAACAAAATTATATCCCCAAAATATGACAAAATTATACCCCCAAAATATGACACAATTATACCCCCAAAATATGACACATTAATCAATAAGACGTAACTCTCTTGATAGCAATGTAACCCTGGTTAATCAGGTCCAGTCATAAAATACCTTAAATTAATTTATTAAATTGTCCCTTCTTCTTAGCGGTTAATTTTATTATCGTTTCTAAGTAGAAATATTCAAACGCACAGAAAATGAATGACTACATTTCCAAGGAGTTAGAAAGGAAAATGAGACAGAAATTAATTATCAATTTATCTGGAAAGACAAAACGTCTCAGACGCTTGAATGTAATTGCATTATTTCATTGTGCAATATTGTTTTTCTATCGTGTTTCTACTTTCAATAACAAACGATAGATGTTTTTCTTTCTCCTAAAAAGGCTTTAAAATTCTCGCCCTTTGCATGGTCATCAAACTGAAGCCGTTTGCATTCATTGTAAAATTGGTGAGATGGACAAAACAAAGAAAATATCTTAAAAAGTGTGACGCAGAAAATGCATTTTAGAACATTTAAATATGGATATTCTTATTTTTTATTATTATTATTATTATTATTATTATTATTATTATTATTATTATTATTATTATTATTATTATTATTATTATTTTAACTATTGTTATTATGGAACTTTGAAGAAGAATTATTTTCGATTCAATGGACATTGATAAGACTTCTGGGCCGCGCCCCACTTTGCCAAAATAGCACGCATGATCAAACGTGTGCAAATCCGATTATAGAAAAAATTAGAGTTAAAACCGGATTTTCGACCGCATATAGAAAATTAGTCTTCTTTTTCTTTTATTTCGAAAATATAAAACTTTAAAATATGCATTTATTTCATGGTTTTGATTGAAATATTAAAAATATTGAAGCTCAGATTTTATTGTTCGCGTGTTTTATCTCTACATCGATTGAAACACCTTGCAGGGGAGAAGTGCCATGTCGTTTGTGATGTCTGGTTGCTCTGTCACAGGGTCAAAAACAGTGACTTGCTCAACTCTGTAAACAAATGCCTTGTGAGGCGAGATTGTATGATTATGCTCGACATTCGGTTCCATAAATATTTAAGAAGGTCGACTTAATTATTTGGCAGATAATGACAAAACTATGTAGTTTAAGGACAATCTGATTTTCTCAGTGCAACATTCCGTGCGACTAGCTTGACACCAAACGCTTTACCTGATGTACCCTAGTTATATTAAGGTAAATGTGATATGTATAGAACAGGGACGCCAAGTGACGATCGATTGCATTACATGGGGAAAGGGTTTGACATAATAACACGGAGTGCGATATACCTGTATGGCGAGATATAGAACTACTCCGAGGACCCGCTATCACAGGTGGCCGAACTGCATGAATTTAAGCGTGCTACTAGGTTGGGATCTCGGCCCCACACTTTAACTGTTGAAACGGCTAAATGTAGCATTTTATTTATTTATTTATTATTTTATTGCTGTATGGCAAGATATATGTAGATATTTTTATTTATTTTTTTTATTTTATTGCTGTATGGCGAGATATATGTAGACATTTTCATATATTTTTATTTTATTGATGTATGGCAAGATATATGTAGATATTTTTATTTATTTATATTTTATTGCTGTATGACAAGTTATATGTAGATATTTTAATTTATTTTTATTTCATTACTGTATGGCGAGATATGTGTAGATATTTTTATTTATTTTTATTTCATTACTGTATGGCGAGATATATGTAGATATTTTTATTTTATTGCTGTATGGCAAGATATATGTAGATATTTTTATTTATTTTTATTTTATTGCTGTATGGCAAGTTATATGTAGATATTTTAATTTATTTTTATTTTATTGCTGTATGACAAGATAAATATGGATATTTTCATTTATTTTTTTAGGTTATTGCTGTATGGCAAGATATATGTAGATATTTTTATTTATTTTCATTTCATTACTGTATGGCGAGATATATGTAGATATTTTTATTTTATTGATGTATGGCAAGATATATGTAGATATTTTTATTTATTTATATTTTATTGCTGTATGGCAAGTTATATGTAGATATTTTAATTTATTTTTTATTTTATTGCTGTATGACAAGATAAATGTAGACATTTTCATTTATTTTTTAGGTTATTGCTGTATGGCAAGATATATGTAGATATTTTTTATTTATTTTTATTTTATTGCTGTATGGCGAGATATATGTAGATATTTTTATTTATTTTTATTTTAATGCTGTATGGTAAGATATATATAGATATTTTTATTTATTTTTATTTTAATGCTGTATGGTAAGATATATATAGATATTTTTATTTATTAGTATTTTATTGCTGTATGGCAAGATATATATAGACATTTTTATTTATTTTTATTTTATTGCTGTATGGCTAGACATATGTAGATATTTTAATTTATTTTTATTTTATTGCTGTATGGCGAGATATATGTAGATATTTTCATTTCTTTTTTATGTTAATGCTGTATGGTAAGATATATCTAGATATTTTTATTGTATTGCTGTGTGGCGAGATATATGTAGACATTTTCATTTCTTTTTAAATTTTAATGCTGTATGGCAAGATATATGAAGATATTTTTATTTATTTTTATTTTATTGCCGTATGGTAAGATATATGTAGATATTTTTAATTATTTTTATTTTATTGATGTATGGCAAGATATATATAGAGACTTTTATTTATTTTTATTTTATTGCTGTATTGCAAGATGTATGTAGGTATTATAATTTATTTTTATTTTATTGCTGTATGGCGAGATATATCTATATATTTTTATGTTTTTTTGTATTTTTATTGCTGTATGGCGATATATATGTAGATATTTAATGCTTACAGTGTCTTGGCAAACGCCAGTATATAGAGATACTTAGTAGTTCGATGTCCGCATTTGTTACTTTGTTAGCTGTCATAAAGACAGGCTGATTCAATAGCGTATACTTTTCTACGGTTAATTGATGTTATTAAATTTGGTTGTACACAAAATCACGTATTTGACCGGTTCGTTTGAAAAGCTTTAACTGGATTTGTTTGTGCCTCCTCATTATTTGCACTGTATCCCAGATTCTTTCTTTGTATGTGCCATGAACTTTCAGTGCGTAGGCGATCATGGTTCTCCACCTTCCAGTATACCTTGTAGCTCTCAACAATTTCCTTCTCTCTCCTACCTCCCCCAGACCACGTTCTGTCAACCACTCGCTTAAGCTTGCTAGGTATATCATGTGTTGTTTTCTCATCCTACTCATTGTTTGAATCCTCTCACATACTCGGTTCATGATATCCTTAGCATCCTTCTGTAGAACCACATCGCCGGGCCCTCGAGTCTCATCTTCATCTTTGAGGAAATCGTCCAACATTCGCTGTCGTAAAGAAGGACATATGTCACGGAACAGCTCAGTACTCCTTCCTTTGTTACCAAATAAATCCTCCTGTCTCGCAATACTCTGCCCACCGTTTGGAATGCGTCCTTATCCTAATACGTCTACGGATCTTATCGTCGCACTTACCGTCTTCTGTCAAAACGCTTCCCAGATATTTAAACTTCCCCTTCTACTTGATTTTAGTGTTCTCGACCTGTAAATCACATTTCGGACTCATTCCTTTACTGATGACCATGCATTCTCTTTTCTTGTAGTTTATGCTTAGTCCCTTCTTTACACTCTCCGTCGCTACCTTCTGTAGGAGATTTTGTAATTTCTTTTCCGTGTCTGTTGTCATTACTGTGTTATCTGCATATCTTATGTTGTTACGATTTTGGCCACCAATGCTAAATCCGGGTAGGGTTTCCAATTCTCTAAGAATTGTCTCGCTGTATAGGTCGGATGAGAAGACGCAACCTTGAGTTACGTCCCTTACTATTTTTGTATATTCGATGAACTCGTTCCCTATGCGCATGTATGCTGTTTGCTGCCAGTATAGATTCTTGATTATTCTGATATCTTTCCCGAATATATCACGGATCCCAGATCTGACTGAGTGAAAAATAGAAGCTTTCTCTCTTGTTCAATACGCATGTTCAGCCCCCCACCATCAATGTGTTCACTATGATCGCTAAATAGTATATTTTACAAATTCCCGTCGGCTTGAAAATGAATGAATAAATCTAAATAAATGAATAAGATCTAATTGTAATTTTTCAAGATTCAATATGGCAATTTGTAATAAAATATACAACCGTTTGTAATTTGAATATTCCTACAGAGTATTTAGTTCGATTCGAACTGGGTGCTGAAATCTTGTATCCTTGTGCAAAACTAAGCTAAGTTTAGCAAATAATTTACTTTGGGGGAAGGTTTTCCGAGAAGAAATCAACGACTACGTGTCCGTGTACAAGACGGGAGAGGAATAGACCTCACCAGGTCTACTTATCCAATAGACGCGTCAGATGACTGTTTAGTTTTCTGACTTTCACCCCAGACATGAATGCCTCTCGTTCTAACTTTTACCGCTGACATGACGTGGAAATATTATACTGAATCAAATTGCTATGTCTGCTTCTAGTGACGTAGCTTCACAGAGTCGTGTTAGAAAACTTTTCTGGTCATAATCTATGTTATATATTTATAAGTCTACCATTCGACGAAGCATTGAATATTGCTTTCCCATCTGGTCTGGTGCGTCTGAAATACAGTTAGAGATACTAGATAAGATACGAAAAAGAATCTGTTATGTTATTGGTCCTGACTTGGCTACTCAGCTTCAGTCTCATTCCAACTGTCGCAATGTAACTCCCCCTTTTTTATAAATAATTTAATGGTAATTGTTCTGATGAGCTTTCTTCTTTGGTACCTAGACTTTATGAATTTAAGCGCCATACTAGGTGTCAACATTTTACAGTTGAAATGACTAGAAGCGACCGTAAGTTCTATGTTGACAGTTTCCTCACTCGCACTTATTACTGGTGGAACTTCTGGCTTCTTGCTTACTAGTCAACTTTGATCTTCAAAAATTAAATGCAACATCCATCGTTATCTCCAGTCAACTCAATTCATTTTCTTTTATTATCTCTCTCTTTAATGTTTTTTCCCCTCATATTCTCTTACGCTCAGAAACCGTTGAATCTTAGTGGCTTTATTGTCTTCCTAGGAAATAAAAGGTTAAAAAATGCAGAGGATACCGGTCAGATGCTCACCTGCACAGCGACAGAATGGCCACACCCCATCAAGGTACTGATGATGATGATGATTGTCTAAAGAAAAATGCGACAATCCCCCCCCCCCTAAAAAACATTTTAGTCTTCGTGCAGTATTTTACAAATTACCTCTACCGGTTTTAGTATTCTAGACACATGACAAGAAGAATCTGCTCTCAGACACAAGGAGAAATAACTTTAGACCATTCGGAAACAGAGCATTTCACCCTACCAAGGTTCATTTATCCTATTGAGGAATGCACATCCTCTCGTTGCTTAAATGAACCTTGCCTGGTTGTGACACACCATTCTGTTGCCGAGGGGTCTGAAGCAAACCGGATAAGACGATGTTTTCTTTTACAAAGGTGGAACGCACGTTTAAACCCTTTTGGGGAGAACACTTTCTTTATTAAGGCTTTTGAATGCACACGCCGGTAGAGCTAATTTATACTATTTAAAACAAAACAAGACAGGGCGTCTACTCAAACATAAGTTATCCATAAAATAACATTCGGAATCGTAGAAAATAATGACGAATAAAAAAAAATCTATTGACCCCTTAGAAATTATTTAACGATATAAAAGCAACCAATTCTAAAACTTTTTGGAATAAATTTCTTAACATTAAATTTCGATCACTGCATTCCGAACTTTCTTAAACATACGTTATCTGAAATAAATTATTGCCATTATTTCACTGATTTTGCTAACCGTTATCCTCATCATTGTTGTTTTGATCACGAGGGAACGCGGCATTAAAAGACGAATCTTTGTCGCTCGAATCAATGATTTGAAACTGGTCTTCAAAAATACTTGATGAAATAAAGTTCCTAAGGAATTCTTCGTCTGACAGACACACAGAAAAGTCACGTGTTCTGAAATATAGTAATCGAAACAACAAAGATTACGATATTAGTCCGTAGAAATGAATTTATTAACAGTACGTCATCTCAAAATTTAAGGAACAACGCGTAGACACACTGCAATTAAAGTTGACTGATTTGCTATTCAACTAAATTTCCGCTCGTCACAATCAGTGTGAATATGTAGCCTGAGTAAACTTGATTTGAATTTACATGACGAGCACCATCTATTGCTTCATTACGCTGAGATATCTGCAATATGAACGATCATTTCGCAGTCCATAAAGTTCCGGGACAAAAGTCTAAAATATCGACCTAGTCTGGGCGAGGCTAGCATTAGGCAAGATATCAATGTGTCCGTTTCTCGTAGGTCTAATTTGTGACCGACGCATCGATCCCGCAAAACAGACACAACATAAGCCCATTGGTGGGCTTTAACTGCTCATTAATTTAATAGACGAGTAAGGCTGAGGTAATTTGAGGCAGACGTCATGAACTCCCAATCAATGTCTATTGAATAAAAGGAACGCAGAAACGATTCATAGTGAAAATTAAAGGTTTCGGACGAGTTTCTCTTCGAAAATAGTTGCGCCATTTCGTCGTGGAAGAAAGGAATCGTGCTAAAGGAGGGGGGAGGAAGGAAGGAAGGAAGGAAGGAAGGAAGGAAGGAAGGAAGGAAGGAAGGAAGGAAGGAAGGAAGGAAGGAAGGAAGGAATCGTGCAATGGGAGCAGGAAAGACAAAAAAAAATCAATAAATATTACCAGAGCATAACGTTATATTTGAGATCGAAGCCATCTGTATAACACATCCTACGCCATTTTGTTTATGGCATTCATTTGGCTTGGGACATAAATAAAGCGGAATTCCGCATATATATATATATATATATATATATATATATATATATATATATATATATATATATATATATACACATGAATTTGTGGGTGTAGACGTATGTTGGGATGATTGATAAGGAAATTCTCATACCACATGACGTCGGTAAAATTGGAGGGAAAAACATGTTTTAAAAATTCAGTAGCATATAATGTTCTTCCTGAACAAGATAAGTGCCACTCTCTGCACGAATAATTGCCACCAGCCACAATTAATAGATGTTCCCTTGGGGAGGCCCTTAAAGACTATTGGGCCTTAAACTCACTCCCACCTGACATCAAGAGGAACACGTAGATACGATCTGTTGCTATAGATGCAAAAATATTGCTATCTTCTATCTTTACAAAAGTCAGACCAGGCTTATAATGGAGCACAGCTATCATATTTGGGAGGGAGCTGCTCAGTCCTCTCTTTCCAGTTTCGATAGAGTGCAAAAGCCTCTCCGAATCATGTGAGTGACAAATTATAGAGTCATTTTTTTCCTTTATGTTTAGTTAGACAATGTTCATTAAAATATTCGAAGTAAGTGTCATTCAAATTGAACAATTTTTTTTATCGTGAAATTTATAAAAAAACGTGATGTTAAATGCTTTTACTACCCACTGTATATTGTTAATCTTGATAGCTGGCGTATCAGCCTCGGTTTCGAAACTGGTAAATTCTTTTTATGGAAGCAAACACTGAAGAGAAAAGAAAATAAATAAAATGGTTAAATGATTTTAAGTAACATAAAACGGCAGAATATTTATATAAGCAGAAACCATTTCACAGAGACTGCAACAGTAAAGGAATAAATTATATTCATTATTATTTTATTAATATTTTAAAATACCGTCTAGTGCAGTGAACGATGTTAGATTCAATTTCTTCGTTTCCTTTAAATGATATTTAATATATTGGCTTTTCGATGATGTCAAGCTGTGGGAAAACGTTCTGCATATGAAGTCACTTATACCATACAGCATTTGAATTTTAACGTTCCCGAAAAATTATCGACCGATAACATGTCTTTCCACAACGTATAAGTTGATCACGTCTGTCCTGACGAACCGTGCTTACTCCTTTTTCGAAACAAACAGCATTCTTCCGCTGGAACAGAAGGGATGCAGGAGGGGTTCATATGGCTGCAAAGATCAATTACTGATAAATAAAATGATCCTGGAAAATTGCAGGGGCGGATGTAGAAATCTCAGTGCAGCATGGATTGATTATCGTAAAGCCTTTGACAGTGTTCCACATTCTTGGATCCTTAAGACTTTGGAAATGTACAGTCTCCCCTGTGGTATTAAATTTCCTTAAGCACAGCACAGGAATGTGGAACACCAAACTATACCTTAGTCACACCAGGGGCACTGCCATATCCAACCGAATAAATATCCGACGTGGAATCTTTCAAGGAGACTCTCTGTCTCCCCTTCTGTTTTGTTTGTCCTTAATCCCCCTTACGCATGAACTGAACAACAGTAGCTATGGTTACAAAATAAAGAACAAAATATTCAATCACCTACTCTACATGGATCATCTCAAAATCTTTGCCAAAGACGACAATGAGTTGAAGGGCCTCCTTAATATTGTAAAATACTTCAGTGACGACATAGGTATGAACTTCGGATTAGATAAATGTGCTAACGTAAGTTTCAAGAAAGGAAGAATTTTAGAAGCACCCTTAATAGATTTAGATTTTGTCACGAAGATTAGAGAATTGGAGCATGATGAAGCTTATAAGTACCTAGGAATTAGTGAAGGAGATGGAATACAACACCCCCAAATGAAGGAGAAGGTAAGAAAGGAGTACTACAGGCGTGTACGCCTGGTACTAAATACCGAGCTAAACTAAAAAAAACAGAATATCAGCCATAAACACCTTGGCTGTTCCTGTGGTGAAATACAGCTTTAATGTTCTTAACTGGACCATAGCTGAAATTAAGCGAATGGACGCCAAAACTAGAAAGCTCCTCACTTGCTATCGCATGCATCATCCCAAAGCTGATATTGATCGCCTGTATGTGCCCAGATCCGAAGGAAGCAGAGGACTAGTTCAACTAGAACTATCCTACAAAACTACAACAATTGGCTCCAAAGATACTTGGAAAATACAGAAGACTGGATGATGCTATGTGTCAAGGAACATGAAAGGAGCAAGTGTCTTTACTCTGTAGTAAAGGAAGCCGACAAATTCAAAATGGAGTTTCAAATGGGCGCAGAAATGCAAATACATCACTGTACATTGGCTGGAGCTGCAAAATACTTAAAAAAGAATGCAAAGACAGAGGCAATCGACCAGATACAGAAACAATGGCAAGATAAACTGCTTTATGGTCAATACTCTGCCTGTACCAAACAAGCTGACGAAGACAAAAACCGCACCCATCAGTGGCTACGTAGTGCAGGGTTGAAAGCTGAAACTGAAGGTTTTAGCATTTCTGCAGAGGACCAATACTTGTTAACTAGGAATTATCAAGCACATATACTAAAATACTGAGTTATCCCAAAAAATCCAGAAACCATTGATCATCTTGTATCCGGTTGCACGATATTGGCACCCACTGAATATAAAACCCGGCATGACAGAGTGGGCCAATATCTGCACTGGAAAATTAGCAACCTACGATGAGGAAACTGAAAGAAACTGGTAGGAACAACACCCAAACCCGGTTACGGAGTTAGGACCTGTTACAATTCTATGGGACTACACAATACACACTGACAGAACAATCAAAGCCAACCGCCCAGACATTGTTATTAAAGACCACAAACAAAATAAGTGCCACCTTATTGATATGGCAGTCCCTGCAGACTGCAATGTATCTTTGAAGATATTCGAAAATCTGTCAAAATACAAGGACCTTGAAATAGAAATCTCAAAAATGTGGCACATGGGAACATCAACAATCCCTGTTGTAGTTGGAGCCCTTGGACTGGTTGGAAAATATTCCAGCAGACTAATTGAAGGGATCCGTGGAAGTCCATGCCTCAAAGATATACAAAAAATTGTTCTCATAAGTACAGCTTACACTTTACGAAGGGCTTTATCTATGTAATTATTTTTTTTTTGCAGTGGAAAGTGTCATGATGCCATTTCTTACCTTAAGTCCCTGGGCGGGACCCGGAAAGAAATGTGTAAACGTCAGATATCAAAGAAAATAATAATAATAATAATAATAATAATAATAATAATAATAATAATAATAATAATAATAATATTCGAGTACAGTCCACACCTAACGAAGGGCTTTATCTATGTAATATCTTTTTTTTGGTCAGTGGAAAATGTCATGATGCCATTTCTAACCTTAGGTGTCCTAGCTTGACCCAGAAAGAAATGTGTACACACCAGAAATCAAATCAAATAATAATAATAATAATAATAATAATAATAATAATAATAATAATAATAACAACATTATTAATAATTCCCAGTGAGTATTGGTAGTAATAGAAAAGATTGCAAAATAACAGAACTTAAAGTCAAATTTCAAATGGGCATTGACAGGGCCACGACTGCCAGTTTCATACGTTTCACGCTATCATCAGGATGTCGGTAACTGTAATGTGTGAAAATGGGAACCAGAAATAATTTGACGGTGTGGCAAAAAAGTGTTCATTGTCACGGGGAACAATAACACCACGGTAGACGAGTAAAAAAGTGTTCTACAATACCAGGCTAAAAAGTCACGCATGTCAAAGCATTTATAATTGGACATAAGAATAAGCAGCTCCCAAAAGAGTTTGCCTAACATTGCACACAGAAAAAAAGTGTGCTCAGTGCCATAATAAATAGCAGAGCTTTAGAGATATTTTAAATCAAATTTCAAGTGGACAGTGACCGACCATAATTGATAGTTACATACGCTTTCTTGCAATCATCAGGCATCTTCACTGACTCCATGTGTAATTGAGTGTTCCGCCACACCAGAACGGATGCATTATACATACATATATATATATATATATATATATATATATATATATATATATATATATATATATATATATATATATAAATACATAGGTATATATATATACATACATATATATTATTATATACATATTATATACATATCTTACATATATACATACGTATATATATACATATATATATGCATATATATATGCATACACACACACACACACGCACATATATATATATATATATATATATATATATATATATATATATATATATATATATAAACGTGAACATAGAAGTCAACACTTATAGGCGACAGTCTGTTTCATGCTAGATGCAATCGTCAGGCCACAATATTTATTACCGTGATATACAGTAAATACGGCACAAGGCCAAAAAGGGGGATTGGGGAAGAGGAAGGTCACGAGTGCTGTTATTTTTCTCGGCTATTTATATATACGGGTCAGTGGTGCATTGTGGGTAGTCTATTTTGTCGGTTATTTTACAGGAAGTTTATTTATTTATTTAGGTTAAATTATTTTGCTTGTTTTTTATTTTTTTTATCTTATATATTTATTTATTTTATTTTTATTTTATTCGGTGTTTTTATTAACGTAGTAAAAATTTGTTCATATCGCTTATTTGATAGTTATGTTTTGGTTCTGGTAGAAAATTAAACCTATTTATTCAATTTTGTGGTTGATTGTTGTAGTTTATTCTAAATATTATTTTGGCAGGAATAGTTTTTAATTTCTTTATTACTTCATGTATTTATTTGAATTGATTATCAGGATCGGTTTGTTAGTTTATTTATTTATTTGGATGAATTTAGATCAATTTATTTTACTTGTTATTATTTATTTGTTATACTGTATATTTTCTCTTGTCGGTTTTCGATTTTTAAGTAACGTAGTATTTTTTTTATATATATATATATAAATACATAGGTATATATATATACATACATATATATTATTATATACATATTATATACATATCTTACATATATACATACGTATATATATACATATATATATGCATATATATATGCATACACACACACACACGCACATATATATATATATATATATATATATATATATATATATATATATATATATAAACGTGAACATAGAAGTCAACACTTATAGGCGACAGTCTGTTTCATGCTAGATGCAATCGTCAGGCCACAATATTTATTACCGTGATATACAGTAAATACGGCACAAGGCCAAAAAGGGGGATTGGGGAAGAGGAAGGTCACGAGTGCTGTTATTTTTCTCGGCTATTTATATATACGGGTCAGTGGTGCATTGTGGGTAGTCTATTTTGTCGGTTATTTTACAGGAAGTTTATTTATTTATTTAGGTTAAATTATTTTGCTTGTTTTTATTTATTTTTATTTTTTATTTTTTTTATCTTATATATTTATTTATTTTATTTTTATTTTATTCGGTGTTTTTATTAACGTAGTAAAAATTTGTTCATATCGCTTATTTGATAGTTTTGTTTTGGTTCTGGTAGAAAATTAAACCTATTTATTCAATTTTGTGGTTGATTGTTGTAGTTTATTCTAAATATTATTTTGGCAGGAATAGTTTTTAATTTCTTTATTACTTCATGTATTTATTTGAATTGATTATCAGGATCGGTTTGTTAGTTTATTTATTTATTTGGATGAATTTAGATCAATTTATTTTACTTGTTATTATTTATTTGTTATACTGTATATTTTCTCTTGTCGGTTTTCGATTTTTAAGTAACGTAGTATTTTTTTTAAAATCTTTTATCGTTATACAACTTTTTGAGCTATTTTTTCGTCCGATTTTTGGTTTGATTTTTATAGTCTAACTAATATTTTGGTCATAATGGTTTGCAAATATGTTTATTATTTATTTATTAGGGTTCATTGATTTTGTTTCTTTTTTATTCTATTTCGTCTATTCTAACAGGTGTGATTTGGTAATTTGTTTGAGTTAATTTATTTTGCTTATTTTATTGTCATTATGTTTATTTATTTACTTATTTATTTGTTTATTTTTTAGTTTATTTTTTCCGTTTTCGCTTTTTAAGTAACGTAGTACAAATTTGTTTCCATGTCTGCATTTTGAAGTTGAGCTCGGATCTTCTATTTAATGATTTAGTTTGGTCTGGGAAGATAATGTTAGCTATATTTTTCCTCCAAGCAAAGTTTGCAAGTTTTTGATTGGTTGTAGGCTGATGATCTTTCCATTATTTTCCAAGATATTTTGGTGTGATGTGCGTTTTGTTTTTAATTTCCCAGATATACTTAGAAAGCATTGTGCTGTTCGCATATTTACTATTTGTGAAATATGTTTTGTGTACATAATCTCTTTGTTTTCAGGGTCCTTCAGTTACTCCTATGTATACTTTTTCTTCATTATCTGGTGATTGTATCGTGGCTTGGTATATTACATTGTTTTGTAAACAATTACCGTTTAAGGGACATTCGTTCTTTACTCTGCATTTGCACGTGGGTTTAATTTGTTTGTGTGGTTTGTTGATAATTTTCCTGTTGTTATTTTAATTATTTGTGCCATGTTTTCGGTGCAACTGTAGCTGATTTTTACTGTGATTTTGTTGAATATTTTGTGTAGGGTGCTTGATTCCGAGAAGTGTTTTTGCAAGAGTTTGAAGAATATTTTTCCTACGTTTGTTTTTACGTTTTTGCTGTACGGTGGATTGGATATTTGAGTATGTGAGTGTTGCTGGGAATCCGGTATCTTTTAGGGCTGCTTCGTTGTCTTTCTTAGCTTTGTGAAATATGGATTCGTTGGAGGAAGTTTCAGAAAGCCTGCGGTTAATCGATTTTGGTATCTGTTTGATTATAGAAGGCGGGTGGTTGAAAAATGTGTGTATATAGGTTGGTTTATCTTTGGGTTTTCTGTATGGTTTGTATGTGCCTTTTCTTAGGTTGAAGGTAACATCTAGAAAATCTGCTTCGTTTGGGTTAGTTTTTACATCTATGTCGAATCTGTTATTTTTGAAAATCTTTATTATTGCTTTTCTAGTTTTGTCTGTGTTTTGTTTGTTACAGTTTCTTAAGATTATGAGACCGTCGTCCCTGTAGAGTCCTGTGTCATTTCTATCTATTATTTTGCTTAGTTCGTGTAGTATATAATATATACTCTTATGTATACAATTGTGGACAGAATTATTCACATCCCTTCTATAATTAAAAGTAAAACTGTAACACTTCAAATTTTCATAGAAACTCTATGTGGATGTTTTCAGAAGTGATGAAATAATGGATTCTAGAAAAGAAGAAGAAAATGCCTAGAAATATCAATAAATATGAATATAATCGATTGAAAATTCTAACAATTTAACGAGTTATTCAAAACTAAACAGAGAATCAACTATTTAATGTAAAATCAGTAAGTACTTGCAAATATTCACATTTCCTTCGAAAATATGCAAATATTCAGAGGGAGAGAATAATTCTTCACAAATCTCTAAGGTTGATTTTTTTTTAAAATTCTCTTTTTCAGGTAAATAAGTTTTTCAAGTCGTCTACCACTTACCGCTCTTTCCTCCATTCACAGGGGTGTTTCCTTCCTAACCTTTAACCTTTGAGCAGAAAACCAGTACCGTGCGAAAGCCTGTGAAACTCGTTAAAGTTTTTCATGGTCATGAGATAAAAACATTTATGCTATTAGAGGATATTCTTTTAAAATCTGAAAGTGCGAATACGAAATCCGAAGCAGTATTGGTAAAAAAAAAAGAAAGATTCCTTCAAAAAAGCCAAGCAAATTGTTAAGAAACCTTTAAATACTGGCATGTTTGAGTCTTTCTTGCTTTTTGAATAAGGAAATCTCAAAAAACAAAATATCGTATTTTGGGGTAACTTGATAGAATATCTCGAAAGAGCAATTATGAAGAATTTGTTGCATGGAAAGTCTAAAATTGTGGAAGATTAAAATTAAATTTTCTAACCGCGACGTTGAGGAAATTGTACTTGCGTAACAAAATATTTTCAATTTGTTTCATTCAGTAATTAAAAGAAATCGAAATTAGAGCGACCTCCTTTTTATCGCATGCACACACACACACGCGTGCATACCCACACACACATGCACACACACGCACACACATATACATATATGCGTGTTGCTGCACACATTTTAATTTAGTTTTTATTGAAATACTGATTTTGCCAATTACATTTGACTGAAAACTTTCAGCAAATCTGTCTGTATGTCTCCTTGTCTCTCTCTCCACACACGCTTACACACACTTACACACTTACACACACACATATATAAATATGTGTACATTGAGGTAAATATATATATATATCTGTGTGTGTGTGTCTGTGTAGATCTATATATAGATAATTGCTGAAAGTTTTCCACCAAATTTAATTGTGAAAATCAGTATTTCAGTAAACAGATACTAAATTTACTCGAGTGTACACACACATACACACAGACATATATATCTATATATATCTATATATATCTATATCTATCTATCTATCTATCTATCTATCTATCTATCTATCTATCTATATATATATATATATATATATATATATATATATATATATATATATGTATATACATGTGCAGGGTTATTGCAATTCTAATAACCAAAAACATTATTCTTAACAGTGTGCTCAATACCGAGTAGAACTGATAATATTTATTCAAATTTATAGCATATGCATGTTATAAAACCAGTACAAAATTTGCAAATATTGTTTATTATTCTATAACATGCATATGATATAAATTTGAATAAATATTATTATCTATCTATGTATCTATGTATCTATCTATCTATCCATATATATATATATATATATATATATATATATATATATATATAGAGTCGCCTATATATATATATATATATATATATATATATATATATATATATATATATATATATATATATATATATAGAGTCGCCTGACGACTGCACTAGCATGAAACAGACTGTCGCCTCTAAGTGCTGACTTCCATGTCCACTTTTATATTTACACACGCTCTATCTCTGATATTGAGCACTTTACCCCATAAATATAGCACACTTTAAGACTATATTTCTGTATATATATATATATATATATATATATGAACTCTGATCAAAATCTATCGTGTCTGGTACTATAAAAAAGAAAACTTATCACATTCATTTAATCTACTTCGAAGTATTCTCCTTCTGACGCCACACATTTTATCTAGCCTTGTACACGCACACACGCATACTACACACACACACACACACACACACACACATATATATATACGAAATTGTCGATATTATTTTTATAAGTTTTATGTATGACCGTTGAGAGATTCATTCTTCTCAAAATATTTGTTCGGTGTTAGCACTGTTCATTTCAACGAATCCATTCCTTCATCAATTTGGGCCTAGATGCTAGTACATTTTTTCTCATTCTATTTTTCTTTTCATGTACTTGAATTTCGGCATCGAAAGGACAGCGACCGAGGACACATTCTGTACCATTAAAACAACTTTGTTAGCGTGCCAGGCATTTATCGTACACCTGTTAAAAAACAGAATTAGATTTCGAGATATTTCGATTTCAATACCTGAAAAGCTGCGATGTGTAAAATAAATTTTCCATCTCGTCGAAAAGGTCCACCCATCAACGAATTTCTGGCTTCTGTTTGTTTCCACTGCATTTCACCTGAACTGCATCCTTCTCTTCTGGCTCTGTCGTATGAAGCAGTATCGGGGACTCTGGTTCTTTCGATACAACTGCAACAAGATTAGACTTGCTCTTCGGTTTCCTGTTAAATAGTGTCCACAAAAATTGCAGGACCATCCTGTGTAGAAGTAATTACACATTCTGCGAGTGAAAGTCAAGCGGAACATTTACAGTAAAGAGTATCATTGAGAGGGCAACCATTTATTGTGAACGCAAAGAATTCAGTGTTTGTCCGGCTGGTTGGTTGTTGTGGGCAAAGTACATACCCGATGGTAACACATTTGATAAAGAACATTAAGTTTGTCAGGGGAAGGGCGTTGAAGCCAAACAGTCCGTTCTCTGGCTCGCGAATGTCAAGCTCTCTGTCTTAGGGCAGATGGTGACTCAGTCGGGGCTCTGTCTACGGACGTAGACTCGGTTGAGAAGAATAGACGAGGAAAAGTACCCGATCCCGCGGTTGTGTGGGCTGCGAAACTTTTGACCATTGTCCCAAATATACGATCTCGGTTTCCAGACAGTAAACAGGCCTTGTGTCACATCTCGTCTCAGTAGAGAGACCAGTCCGTTAGAGTCAGTAACAGACGTCAGGCGAGTAGCCTAATCAATATGTAATATTATAACCTGGGAGGAGTGAGTTATAACATTAGTTGATTTTGTTTAGCAGCATATCAACGTCACTGATGGCCACAATTGAAATATTTTGGAGACAATATTATGCATTCAACTAAATATATTTGGAACGCAATTGTATGTATTCAACTACAGATAAAATGTATTGTTGGTCATTTTGCTATAAGATGCATTGTGACAATTTTACAATACATTATATTGCCGATAATCTTTTTTTATATAAAAACGTATTGCCGGTATTTTTACTATAAAGATATATTTCTGTATTTTCATTAGCGATTTACTATTTGCCCATAGTTTGGATACTAACAGGTGCTATTACCCCGGGCCTGGGTGGGCCTCGGATCAATTGTGATTAAGATGTGGTTCCACACTTCACAAAAACCTTCAATGTCTCGATCAGAATCCTTGCTGCCGGATGTAGTTTATCGTCATACCCAGGAATGTTGTCTGCTCGGTTACTAGTTACTAGATTTTTTTTCTTTTGTAATCAGTCAGTTCAGTGCTATAAGTGAAACATAGTTGAGCTATCACATCTCTTCCGATCCCTGACTGAGTAGGCTGAAGATATTCCGGAAGTAGGATTTCCTTTCGTTCTGCGGTAGACTGGTTGCTAAACAAGACTAAAGGACTCAGTCTGTCCTGCTATACAAATCCATACCTGGCGGAAGAAGAGGGGGTTTCATACTTTTCTCTAGGATATTTGCGCATAAGACAATGTCACACACCCGACTGGTATTAGAACACACACGTCCGATATCTCATCACGAACAGTTATCCATTAGACCACATCGCATATTCCATTTAAGTTAACAGGCATATTCGCCCCTGTTTGGCTGTTAGAGCGAGATCACAAGAGAGATCAGCTGCCAGGATCGCGTGATCTTCATTGTTACTAAGGAATCCATGAACTGTATTATCGATATAGATATTTACTAATGATCTGAGAAAGGCCTTAAGTAGATCGGTAATATAACACAGAAAGAGAGTTTGAACCAGGAGGGATCCTTGGGGAACGCTTCAGAAGTCTGGCCGTTAACAGCAATGATCAACGACTTTCATGATACGAAGGATTTTATAATCACAATGATTCTCCATAACTAGAGAGGGCGTGAAGCTATGTCACACGTTGTCAAAGGCCTTTTTCTATTGTTTATTTTATTATCTCGTGATGATTTTATAATTGATTGCCTGACGGATTCTATGTCTCATGATAAATAATAATTAGAACATCAGCAGGGGAAGTCATGTTGTTGAAATGACTTGATGTCTGTCCTACAAAATTCCTACGGGAAAACATACTGCTGTCTTGCACATTTTATGGGATTTTGGGAAGCGGTTAGGTGCGTGAACGTTACAGCCCTCCATCATACTTAAATGGACCTCAAAGAAATTTGACTCTAATGCATTCACGTGAGAGAAGACAACATGTCAGCAGTGACTGTCAGTCCGTTAAGACTTTGAAAGAATATGAACGCAAACAAGGAAACTATTTGGAAAAACCTATCGAATATATGGGAAAAAAGATTTATAAACACACACACACACACACACACACACACACACACACACACACACACACACACATATATATATATATATATAAATATATAAGTGAACATAGAAGTCAACACTCATAGAGTCGACAGTCTGTTTCATGCTAGTGCAATCGTCACCAGACTGTCACCTCTAAGTGTTGACTTCTATGTTCATTTTTATATTTACACACGCTCTATCTCTGATATTGAGCACTTTATCCCATAAATATAGCACACTTTAAGACTATATTTCTTTATATATACACACACACACACACACACACACACACACACACACACACACACACACACACACACACACACACATATATATATATATAAATAAAAGTGAACATTGAAGTCAACACTTAGTGGTGACAGTCTGTTTCATGCTAGACGCGATCGTCAGGCCACCATTGCGCCTAGCATTAAACAGACTGTCGCTTCTAAGTGTTGACTTCAATGTTCTCTTTTATATTTACAGACGCTCTCTCGCTGATACTGAGCACTTTATCCCATAAATATAGCACACCCTAAAAAAATATTTCTTCATATATATATATATATATACACACGCACACACACACACACACACATATATATATATATATATATATACACACACACACATATATATGTATATATATATATATTTGCACTACTCTGTATTCTTTTAAGAAAAGTATATTTGGTTATTGGAATTTATTCCGTCTGCAACAATCCTATTCATTGAGTCTGAAAGAAACCTCAACAGAATGCAGAAAGCAATGGACGGCCGTTTCGTCCTTTATTTGGGACTGTGGAACTGAAATTCTCTGTAACCATAGGACCGTGCCCCCCGGAGCCACGACTACTATCACCAAGCCGCTCAAACTGAAGCATTAGAAGCCGGATTAAGCAATGATATGCACATGATAGAAATTGTAAGGAGGATTTGATAATTATAAGTAAGTAATTCATTGAGTCTGAAAGAAACCGCAACAGAATGCAGAAAGCACTGGACGGCCGTTTCGTCCTATATTTGAGACTCATCAGCAGTGCGCATCCACTACCGAGAATTGAAACCCTGACAGTTAGGTTGTCAAGCAAACGTGATACCAACTGTTCCAACGGGCCTCGGCGACGAAGAGATAGCAAATCAGACTCAATATAGCGCCGCTCGCTCACATATTCCGTGGTGGAACTCAACTGAAGTTCTCTTTAACCATAGGACTGTGCCCCCAGGAGCCACGACTACTATCACCAAGCCGCTGAAACTGAAGCATTAGAAGCCGGATCAAGCAATGATATACACATGATAGAAATTGTTAGGAGGATTTGATAATTATAATTAAGTAATTCATTGAGTCTGAAAGAAACGTCAACAGAATGCAGAAAGCACTGGATGGCCGTTTCGTCCTAAATTTGGGACGCATCATATATATATATATATATATATATATATATATATATATATATATATATATATATATATATAATTAACTTATGTGTTAAAGACTACGAACTTTTCCGTTTATTAATATTTTTTCTGTTTTTCCTTCCTTTCTCGCAAGTATTTTTTATATTTGGGGGTCAAATTTGTTGAAATAAGACCGTAGTCCATGCTACTTTGTCGAGCGCTTTTGGTTATCGGCAACGGCAACCCTCATCATACCTGTAGAGGAAGCTTATTATTTTAGTTTAATAGATAATAATTTGGGTACTTAGACGAAGTGGTTGGATTAGTTCATTATTAATAAGGAGGGCGTTGGTGTTTATTATTTGCAGCATTAGTTATTAAAGGTTTAAGGCGATTCTGCCAGTATTAAATGCTATTTTATTTATGTTGGACTTTTGTTTTTTTTTTATTTAGGATGGCTTTAAGAATTTGTAATCGTTTTTTGAATTTTTTTTTGTATAGAGGATTTTGATGTTGTTAATTAAGATTTTTCTTATTTCGGATGATTTGAATGTGTTACTGGTGGTACAGTGTGTTTTTACAAGTTGATTTTTTATGGCGCTGGCGTAATTAAGGTGGTATGTGACCCGACGTGAGACCCAAATATGAAAACAAAACATTAGAGATAGTAAGAATAAACAGAAAAAAATAGGTAGTCAGATGCATTTGAACAATCTCAGTCTTGCTACCTACGTCTGTTCTTTATCTATCTATCTAACTATCTATCTATCTATCTATCTATCTATCTATCAATCTGATTTCGTACTTATCAACAGAGAAATAAAATGAAAGGAGGGAATGTTAATGTAATTGCAATTTCCCCTGAAAATTCTGCGTTTAATCTCTACATATTTGTAGGTAGGTTTATACGATATTTCTTTCTTACATAAAATAAACTATTTAATTAATTTCAATTGACTTTTCATTTAATTAAATGTTTCAAATTATATCTTGTTTCTTTGCATATAACTTGATTAGAATTGGACTGGAATTCAGTTCCTGTTTCCCCCCGTAATTTACATCCAAATTGCAAGACTTGGACTGACATATTTTTAAGCAGTATTTTATGCAGTCATTGAAATCGATGATATATTTACCGTGATAAATGCTACGGTTCGATAATTATTTCATCCATTTTATTTTCGACTCTTAATTATATAGAAATATACGATGAGCACGTGTTTGCGCCGTATTATTTCACTACAATAAAAACTGAATGTTATTTTCTTTATGAAATTTCACTACAACGAAAATTCGGGAGGCCATATCTACCTTGCTGACATTATTCAACTTAATTAGAAGTTGATTGCATTTCACAAATGTTATCAGGTAACGGCTTCATTTTTACCACTTTTGATGACATATATTATGGTAGTCATATATATATTTACCAGTTTTGATGACGGATATTATTGTAGTCATATATATATTTACCAGTTTTGATGACCTATATTATGGTATTCATATATATTTTTACCAGATTTGATGACATATATTATGGTATTCATATATATTTTTGCCAGATTTGATGACATATATTATGGTACTTATATATATTTTTACCACTTTTGATGACATATATTATGACATTCATATATATTTTTACCAGATTTGATGACATATATTATGGTATTCATATATATTTTAACCAGATTTGATGACATATATTATGGTATTCATATATATTTTTACCAGATTTGATGACATATATTATGGTAGTCATATATATTTTTACCAGATTTGATGACATATATTATGGTATTCATATATAGTTTTACCACTTTTGATGACCTATATTATGGTATTCATATATTTTTTACCATATTTGATGACCTATATTATGGTATTCATATATATTTTTACCAGATTTGATGACATATATTCTGGTAGTCATATATATTTTTACCAGTTTTGATGACATATATTATGGTATTCATATATATTTTTACCAAATGTGATGACATATATTATGGTAGTCATATATATAATTACCACTTTTGATGACCTATATTATGGTATTCTTATATATTTTTACCAGATTTGATGACATATATTATGGTATTCATATATATTTTTACCACTTTTGATGACATATATTATGGTATTCATATATATTTTTACCAGATTTGGTGACATATATTATGGTATTCATATATATTTTTACCACCTTTGATGACGTATATTATGGTATTCATATATATTTTTACCAGATTTGATGACATATATTATGGTATTCATATATATTTTTACCCGATTTGATGACATATATTATGGTATTCATATATATTTTTACCACCTTTGATGACATATATTATGGTATTCATATATATTTTTACCAGTTTTGATGACATATATTATGGTATTCATATATATTTTTACCAGCTTTGATGACCTATATTATGGTATACATATATATTTTTACCAGATGTGATGACATATATTCTGGTAGTCATATATATTTTTACCACTTTTGATGACCTATATTATGGTATTCATATATATTTTTACCAGTTGTGATGACATATATTAAGGTATTCATATATATTTTTACCAGATGTGATGACATATATTATGGTAGTCATATATATAATTACCACTTTTGATGACATATATTATGGTATTCATATATATTTTTACCAGTTTTGATGACATATATTATGGTATTCATATATATTTTTACCACTTTTGATGACATATATTATGGTATTCATATATATTTTTACCACTTTTGATGACATATATTATGGTATTCATATATATTTTTACCAGTTTTGATGACATATATTATGGTATTCATATATATTTTTACCACTTTTGATTACATATATTATGGTATTCATATATATTTTTACCACTTTTGATGACCTATATTATGGTATTCTTATATATTTTTACCAGATTTGATGACATATATTATGGTATTCATATATATTTTTACCACCTTTGATGACCTATATTATGGTATTCATATATATTTTTACAAGATTTGATGACATATATTATGGTATTCATATATATTTTTACCACCTTTGATGACCTATATTATGGTATTCATATATATTTTTACCACTTTTGATGACATATATTATGGTATTCATATACATTTTTACCACTTTTGATGACATATATTATGGTATTCATATATATTTTTACCACCTTTGATGACCTATATTATGGTATTCATATATATTTTTACCACTTTTGATGACATATATTATGGTATTCATATATATTTTTACCACTTTTGATGACCTATATTATGGTATTCTTATATATTTTTACCACTTTTGATGACATATATTATGGTATTCATATATATTTTAACCACCTTTGATGACCTATATTATGGTATTCATATATATTTTTACCACTTTTGATGACATATATTATGGTATTCATATATATTTTTACCACTTTTGATGACCTATATTATGGTATTCTTATATATTTTTACCAGATTTGATGACATATATTATGGTATTCATATATATTTTTACCAGCTTTGATGACATATATTATGGTATTCATATATATTTTTACCACTTTTGATGACATATATTATGGTATTCATATATATTTTTACCACTTTTGATGACCTATATTATGGTATTCTTATATATTTTTACCAGATTTGATGACATATATTATGGTATTCTTATATATTTTTACCACCTTTGATGACCTATATTATGG
The DNA here is from genome assembly GCA_964036315.1 of Acanthosepion esculentum. NCBI lineage: Eukaryota > Metazoa > Mollusca > Cephalopoda > Sepiida > Sepiidae > Acanthosepion > Acanthosepion esculentum. The sequence goes on from OZ038505.1 coordinate 27,450,518, forward strand.
TATTCATATATATTTTTACCCGATTTGATGACATATATTATGGTATTCATATATATTTTTACCAGATTTGATGACATATATTATGGTATTCATATATATTTTAACCAGATTTGATGACATATATTATGGTATTCATATATATTTTTACCAGATTTGATGACATATATTATGGTAGTCATATATATTTTTACCAGATTTGATGACATATATTATGGTATTCATATATATTTTTACCAGATGTGATGACATATATTATGGTAGTCATATATATAATTACCACTTTTGATGACCTATATTATGGTATTCTTATATATTTTTACCAGATTTGATGACATATATTATGGTAGTCATATATATAATTACCACTTTTGATGACCTATATTATGGTATTCATATATATTTTTACCAGATGTGATGACATATATTCTGGTAGTCATATATATTTTTACCACTTTTGATGACCTATATTATGGTATTCATATATATTTTTACCAGTTGTGATGACATATATTATGGTATTCATATATATTTTTACCAGATGTGATGACATATATTATGGTAGTCATATATATAATTACCACTTTTGATGACATATATTATGGTATTCTTATATATTTTTACCAGATTTGATGACATATATTATGGTATTCATGGATATTTTTACCATCTTTGATGACCTATATTATGGTATTCATATATATTTTTACAAGTTTTGATGACATATATTATGGTATTCATATATATTTTTACCAGTTTTGATGACATATATTATGGTATTCATATATATTTTTACCACTTTTGATGACATATATTATGGTATTCATATATATTTTTACCACTTTTGATGACATATATTATGGTATTCATATATATTTTTACCAGTTTTGATGGCATATATTATGGTATTCATATATATTTTTACCACTTTTGATGACATATATTATGGTATTCATATATATTTTTACCACTTTTGATGACCTATATTATGGTATTCTTATATATTTTTACCAGATTTGATGACATATATTATGGTATTCATATATATTTTTACCACCTTTGATGACCTATATTATGGTATTCATATATATTTTTACCAGATTTGATGACATATATTATGGTATTTATATATATTTTTACCACATTTGATGACCTATATTATGGTATTCATATATATTTTTACCACTTTTGATGACATATATTATGGTATTCATATACATTTTTACCACTTTTGATGACATATATTATGGTATTCATATATATTTTTACCACCTTTGATGACCTATATTATGGTATTCATATATATTTTTACGACTTTTGATGACATATATTATGGTATTCATATATATTTTTACCACTTTTGATGACGTATATTATGGTATTCTTATATATTTTTACCACTTTTGATGACATATATTATGGTATTCATATATATTTTTACCACCTTTGATGACCTATATTATGGTATTCATATATATTTTTACCACTTTTGATGACATATATTATGGTATTCATATATATTTTTACCACTTTTGATGACCTATATTATGGTATTCTTATATATTTTTACCAGATTTGATGACATATATTATTGTATTCATATATATTTTTACCAGCTTTGATGACATATATTATGGTATTCATATATATTTTTACCAGATTTGATGACATATATTATGGTATTCATATATATTTTTACCACCTTTGATGACCTATATTATGGTATTCATATATATTTTTACCAGATTTGATGACATATATTATGGTATTCATATATATTTTTACCACTTTTGATGACATATATTATGGTATTCATATATATTTTTACCAGATTTGATGACATATATTATGGTATTCATATATATTTTTACCACCTTTGATGACCTATATTATGGTATTCATATATATTTTTACCAGATTTGATGACATATATTATGGTATTCATATATATTTTTACCCGATTTGATGACGTATATTATGGTATTCATATATATTTTTACCACCTTTGATGACATATATTATGGTATTCATATATATTTTTACCAGTTTTGATGACATATATTATGGTATTCATATATATTTTTACCACCTTTGATGACCTATATTATGGTATTCATATATATTTTTACCAGTTTTGATGACATATATTATGGTATTCATATATATTTTTACCAGATGTGATGACATATATTATGGTATTCATATATATAATTACCACTTTTGATGACCCATATTATGGTATTCATATATATTTTTACCAGATGTGATGACATATATTCTGGTAGTCATATATATTTTTACCACTTTTGATGACCTATATTATGGTATTCATATATATTTTTACCAGTTGTGATGACATATATTATGGTATTCATATATATTTTTACCAGATGTGATGACATATATTATGGTAGTCATATATATAATTACCACTTTTGATGACATATATTATGGTATTCTTATATATTTTTACCAGATTTGATGACATATATTATGGTATTCATATATATTTTTACCAGCTTTGATGACCTATATTATGGTATTCATATATATTTTTACCAGTTTTGATGACATATATTATGGTATTCATATATATTTTTACCAGTTTTGATGACATATATTATGGTATTCATATATATATTTACCACTTTTGATGACATATATTATGGTATTCATATATATTTTTACCACTTTTGATGACATATATTATGGTATTCATATATATTTTTACCAGTTTTGATGACATATATTATGGTATTCATATATATTTTTACCACTTTTGATGACATATATTATGGTATTCATATATATTTTTACCACTTTTGATGACCTATATTATGGTATTCTTATATATTTTTACCACATTTGATGACATATATTATGGTATTCATATATATTTTTACCACCTTTGATGACCTATATTATGGTATTCATATATATTTTTACCAGATTTGATGACATATATTATGGTATTCATATATATTTTTACCACCTTTGATGACCTATATTATGGTATTCATATATATTTTTACCACTTTTGATGACATATATTATGGTATTCATATACATTTTTACCACTTTTGATGACATATATTATGGTATTCATATATATTTTTACCACCTTTGATGACCTATATTATGGTATTCATATATATTTTTACGACTTTTGATGACATATATTATGGTATTCATATATATTTTTACCACTTTTGATGACCTATATTATGGTATTCTTACATATTTTTACCACTTTTGATGACATATATTATGGTATTCATATATATTTTTACAACCTTTGATGACCTATATTATGGTATTCATATATATTTTTACCACTTTTGATGACATATATTATGGTATTCATATATATTTTTACCACTTTTGATGACCTATATTATGGTATTCTTATATATTTTTACCAGATTTGATGACATATATTATGGTATTCATATATATTTTTACCAGCTTTGATGACATATATTATGGTATTCATATATACTTTTACCACTTTTGATGACATATATTATGGTATTCATATATATTTTTACCACTTTTGATGACCTATATTATGGTATTCTTATATATTTTTGCCAGATTTGATGACATATATTATGGTATTCTTATATATTTTTACCACCTTTGATGACCTATATTATGGTATTCATATATATTTTTACCCGATTTGATGACATATATTATGGTATTCATATATATTTTTACCAGATTTGATGACATATATTATGGTATTCATATATATTTTAACCAGATTTGATGACATATATTATGGTATTCATATATATTTTTACCAGATTTGATGACATATATTATGGTAGTCATATATATTTTTACCAGATTTGATGACATATATTATGGTATTCATATATATTTTTACCACTTTTGATGACCTATATTATGGTATTCTTATATATTTTTACCACATTTGATGACATATATTATGGTATTCATATATATTTTTACCACCTTTGATGACCTATATTATGGTATTCATATATATTTTTACCAGATTTGATGACATATATTATGGTATTCATATATATTTTTACCACCTTTGATGACCTATATTATGGTATTCATATATATTTTTACCACTTTTGATGACATATATTATGGTATTCATATACATTTTTACCACTTTTGATGACATATATTATGGTATTCATATATATTTTTACCACCTTTGATGACCTATATTATGGTATTCATATATATTTTTACGACTTTTGATGACATATATTATGGTATTCATATATATTTTTACCACTTTTGATGACCTATATTATGGTATTCTTACATATTTTTACCACTTTTGATGACATATATTATGGTATTCATATATATTTTTACAACCTTTGATGACCTATATTATGGTATTCATATATATTTTTACCACTTTTGATGACATATATTATGGTATTCATATATATTTTTACCACTTTTGATGACCTATATTATGGTATTCTTATATATTTTTACCAGATTTGATGACATATATTATGGTATTCATATATATTTTTACCAGCTTTGATGACATATATTATGGTATTCATATATACTTTTACCACTTTTGATGACATATATTATGGTATTCATATATATTTTTACCACTTTTGATGACCTATATTATGGTATTCTTATATATTTTTGCCAGATTTGATGACATATATTATGGTATTCTTATATATTTTTACCACCTTTGATGACCTATATTATGGTATTCATATATATTTTTACCCGATTTGATGACATATATTATGGTATTCATATAAATTTTTTTCCAGATTTGATGACATATATTATGGTATTCATATATATTTTAACCAGATTTGATGACATATATTATGGTATTCATATATATTTTTACCAGATTTGATGACATATATTATGGTAGTCATATATATTTTTACCAGATTTGATGACATATATTATGGTATTCATATATATTTTTACCACTTTTGATGACCTATATTATGGTATTCATATATTTTTTACCATATTTGATGACCTATATTATGGTATTCATATATATTTTTACCAGATTTGATGACATATATTCTGGTAGTCATATATATTTTTACCAGTTTTGATGACATATATTATGGTATTCATATATATTTTTACCAGATGTGATGACATATATTATGGTAGTCATATATATAATTACTACTTTTGATGACCTATATTATGGTATTCTTATATATTTTTACCAGATTTGATGACATATATTATGGTAGTCATATATACAATTACCACTTTTGATGACCTATATTATGGTATTCTTATATATTTTTACCAGATTTGATGACATATATTATGTTATTCATATATATTTTTACCACTTTTGATGACATATATTATGGTATTCATATATATTTTTACCAGATTTGATGACATATATTATGGTATTCATATATATTTTTACCACCTTTGATGACCTATATTATGGTATTCATATATATTTTTACCAGATTTGATGACATATATTATGGTATTCATATATATTTTTACCCGATTTGATGACATATATTATGGTATTCATATATATTTTTACCACCTTTGATGACATATATTATGGTATTCATATATATTTTTACCAGTTTTGATGACATATATTATGGTATTCATATATATTTTTACCAGCTTTGATGACCTATATTATGGTATTCATATATATCTTTACCAGTTTTGATGACATATATTCTGGTAGTCATATATATTTTTACCAGTTTTGATGACATATATTATGGTATTCATATATATTTTTACCAGATGTGATGACATATATTATGGTATTCATATATATAATTACCACTTTTGATGACCTATATTATGGTATTCATATATATTTTTACCAGATGTGATGACATATATTCTGGTAGTCATATACATTTTTACCACTTTTGATGACCTATATTATGGTATTCATATATATTTTTACCAGTTGTGATGACATATATTATGGTATTCATATATATTTTTACCAGATGTGATGACATATATTATGGTAGTCATATATATAATTACCACTTTTGATGACATATATTTTGGTATTCTTATATATTTTTACCAGATTTGATGACATATATTATGGTATTCATATATATTTTTACCAGTTTTGATGACATATATTATGGTATTCATATATATTTTTACCACTTTTGATGACATATATTATGGTATTCATATATATTTTTACCACTTTTGATGACATATATTATGGTATTCATATATATTTTTACCAGTTTTGATGACATATATTACGGTATTCATATATATTTTTACCACTTTTGATGACATATATTATGGTATTCATATATATTTTTACCACTTTTGATGACCTATATTATGGTATTCTTATATATTTTTACCAGATTTGATGACATATATTATGGTATTCATATATATTTTTACCACCTTTGATGACCTATATTATGGTATTCATATATATTTTTACCAGATTTGATGACATATATTATGGTATTCATATATATTTTTACCACCTTTGATGACCTATATTATGGTATTCATATATATTTTTACCACTTTTGATGACATATATTATGGTATTCATATACATTTTTACCACTTTTGATGACATATATTATGGTATTCATATATATTTTTACCACCTTTGATGACCTATATTATGGTATTCATATATATTTTTACGACTTTTGATGACATATATTATGGTATTCATATATATTTTTACCACTTTTGATGACCTATATTATGGTATTCTTACATATTTTTACCACTTTTGATGACATATATTATGGTTTTCATATATATTTTTACAACCTTTGATGACCTATATTATGGTATTCATATATATTTTTACCACTTTTGATGACATATATTATGGTATTCATATATATTTTTACCACTTTTGATGACCTATATTATGGTATTCTTATATATTTTTACCAGATTTGATGACATATATTATGGTATTCATATATATTTTTACCAGCTTTGATGACATATATTATGGTATTAATATATATTTTTACCACTTTGATGACATATATTATGGTATTCATATATATTTTTACCACTTTTGATGACCTATATTATGGTATTCTTATATATTTTTACCAGATTTGATGACATATATTATGGTATTCTTATATATTTTTACCACCTTTGATGACCTATATTATGGTATTCATATATATTTTTACCCGAATTGATGACATATATTATGGTATTCATATATATTTTTACCAGATTTGATGACATATATTATGGTATTCATATATATTTTAACCAGATTTGATGACATATATTATGGTATTCATATATATTTTTACCAGAATTGATGACATATATTATGGTAGTCATATATATTTTTACCACTTTTGATGACATATATTATGGTATTCATATATATTTTTACCAGTTTTGATGACATATATTATGGTATTCATATATATTTTTACCACTTTTGATGACATATATTATGGTATTCATATATATTTTTACCACTTTTGATGACCCATATTATGGTATTCTTATATATTTTTACCAGATTTGATGACATATATTATGGTATTCATATATATTTTTACCACCTTTGATGACCTATATTATGGTATTCATATATATTTTTACCACTTTTGATGACATATATTATGGTATTCATATATATTTTTACCACTTTTGATGACCTACATTATGGTATTCTTATATATTTTTACCAGATTTGATGACATATATTATGGTATTCTTATATATTTTTAACACATTTGATGACCTATATTATGGTATTCATATATATTTTTACCCGATTTGATGACATATATTATGGTAATCATATATATTTTTACCAGCTTTGATGACATATATTATGGTATTCATATATATTTTTACGACCTTTGATGACCTATATTATGGTATTCAAATATATATATACCACTTTTGATGACATATATTATGGTATTCATATATATTTTTACCACCTTTGATGACCTATATTATGGTATTCATATATATTTTTACCAGATTTGATGACATATATTATGGTATTCATATATATTTTTACCAGTTTTGATGACATATATTATGGTATTCATATATATTTTTACCACTTTTGATGACATATATTATGGTATTCATATATATTTTTACCACTTTTGATGACATATATTATGGTATTCATATATATTTTTACCAGATTTGATGACATATATTATGCTATTCTTATATATTTTTACCACTTTTGATGACATATATTATGGTATTCATATATATTTTTACCACCTTTGATGACATATATTATGGTATTCATATATATTTTTACCAGTTTTGATGACATATATTATGGTATTCTTATATATTTTTACCAGATTTGATGACATATATTATGGTATTCATATATATTTTTACCCGATTTGATGACATATATTATGGTATTCATATATATTTTTACCAGATTTGATGACATATATTATGGTATTCATATATATTTTTACCACCTTTGATGACCTATATTATGGTATTCATATATATTTTTACCAGATTTAATGACATATATTATGGTATTCATATATATTTTTACCACCTTTGATGACCTATATTATGGTATTCATATATATTTTTACCAGATTTGATGACATATATTATGGTATTCATATATATTTTTACCAGATTTGATGACATATTTTATGGAATTCATATATATTTTTACCAGATTTGATGACATATATTCTGGTAGTCATATATATTTTTACCAGTTTTGACGACATATATTATGGTATTCATATATATTTTTACCAGATGTGATGACATATATTATGGTAGTCATATATATAATTACCACTTTTGATGACCTATATTATGGTATTCTTATATATTTTTACCAGATTTGATGACATATATTATGGTATTCATATATATTTTTACCACTTTTGATGACATATATTATGGTATTCATATATATTTTTACCAGATTTGACGACATATATTATGGTATTCATATATATTTTTACCACTTTTGATGACATATATTATGGTATTCATATATATTTTTACCAGCTTTGATGACATATATTATGGTATTGATATATATTTTTACCACTTTTGATGACATATATTATGGTATTCATATATATTTTTACCACCTTTGATGACCTATATTATGGTATTCATATATATTTTTACCAGATTTGATGACATATATTATGGTATTCATATATATTTTGACCAGATTTGATGACATATATTTTGGTATTCATCTATATTTTTACCAGTTTTGATGATATATATTATGGTATTCATATATATTTTTACCACTTTTGATGACATATATTATGGTATTCATATATATTTTTACCACCTTTGATGACCTATATTATGGTATTCATATATATTTTTACCAGATTTGATGACATATATTATGGTATTCATATATATTTTTACCAGTTTGGAAGACATATATTATGGTATTCATATATATTTTTACCAGATTTGATGACATATATTATGGTATTCATATATATTTTTACTACCTTTGATGACCTATATTATGGTATTCATATATATTTTTACCACTTTTCATGACCTATATTATGGTATTCATATATATTTTTACCAGATTTGATGACATATTTTATGGTATTCATATATATTTTTACCACCTTTGATGACCTATATTATGGTATTCATATATATTTTTGCCAGATTTGATGACATATATTATGGAATTCATATATATTTTTACCAGATTTGATGACATATTTTATGGTATTCATATATATTTTTACCAGATTTGATGACATATATTATGGTATTCATATATATTTTTACCGCTTTTGATGAGATATATTATGGTATTCATATATATTTTTACCAGTTTTGATGAAATATATTATGGTACTTATATATATTTTTACCAGATTTGATGACATATATTATGGTATTCATATATATTTTTACCAGTTTTGAAGACATATATTATGGTATTCATATATATTTTTACCAGATTTGATGACCTATATTATGGTATTCATATATATTTTTACCACCTTTGATGACCTATATTATGCTATTCATATATATTTTTACCACCTTTGATGACCTATATTATGGTATTCATATATATTTTTACCAGATTTGATGTCATATTTTATGGTATTCATATATATTTTTACCACCTTTGATGACCTATATTATGGTATTCATATATATTTTTACCACCTTTGATGACCTATATTATGTTATTCATATATATTATTACCAGATTTGATGACATATTATATGGTATTCATATATATTTTTACCACCTTTGATGACCTATATTATGGTATTCATATATATTTTTGCCAGATTTGATGACATATATTATGGAATTCATATATATTTTTACCAGATTTGATGACATATATTATGGTATTCATATATATTTTTACCAGATTTGATGACATATATTATGGTATTCATATATATTTTTACCACCTTTGATGACCTATATTATGGTATTCATATATATTTTTACCACCTTTGATGACCTATATTATGGTTTTCATATATATTTTTACCAGATTTGATGACATATATTATGGTATTCATATATATTTTTACCAGATTTGATGACATATATTATGGTATTCATATATATTTTTACCAGATTTGATGACATATATTATGGTATTCATATATATTTTTACCGCTTTTGATGAGATATATTATGGTATACATATATATTTTTACCAGATTTGATGACCTATATTATGGTATTCATATATATTTTTACCACCTTTGATGACCTATATTATGGTATTCATATATATTTTTACCACCTTTGATGACCTATATTATGGTATTCATATATATTTTTACCAGATTTGATGACATATTTTATGGTATTCATATATATTTTTACCACCTTTGATGACCTATATTATGGTATTCATATATATTTTTACCACCTTTGATGACCTATATTATGGTATTCATATATATTTTTACCAGATTTGATGACATATTATATGGTATTCATATATATTTTTACCACCTTTGATAACCTATATTATGGTATTCATATATATTTTTGCCAGATTTGATGACATATATTATGGAATTCATATATATTTTTACCAGATTTGATGACATATATTATGGTATACATATATATTTTTACCAGATTTGATGACATATATTATGGTATTCATATATATTTTTACCACCTTTGATGACCTATATTATGGTATTCATATATATTTTTACCACCTTTGATGACCTATATTATGGTATTCACATATATTTTTACCAGATTTGATGACATATATTATGGTATTCATATATATATTTACCAGATTTGATGACATATATTATGGTATTCATATATATTTTTACCAGATTTGATGACATATATTATGGTATTCATATATATTTTTACCAGATTTGATGACATATATTATGGTATTCATATATATTTTTACCGCTTTTGATGAGATATATTATGGTATTCATATATATTTTTACCAGTTTTGATGAAATATATTATGGTACTTATATATATATTTACCAGATTTGATGACATATATTATGGTATTCATATATATTTTTACCAGTTTTGAAGACATATATTATGGTATTCATATATATTTTTACCAGATTTGATGACATATATTATGGTATTCATATATATTTTTACCACCTTTGATGACCTATATTATGGTATTCATATATATTTTTACCACTTTTGATGACCTATATTATGGTATTCATATATATTTTTACCAGATTTGATGACACATTTTATGGTATTCATATATATTTTTACCACCTTTGATGACCTATATTATGGTATTCATATATATTTTTGCCAGATTTGATGACATATATTATGGAATTCATATATATTTTTACCAGATTTGATGACATATTTTATGGTATTCATATATATTTTTACCAGATTTGATGACATATATTATGGTATTCATATATATTTTTACCGCTTTTGATGAGATATATTATGATATTCATATATATTTTTACCAGTTTTGATGAAATATATTATGGTACTTATATATATTTTTACCAGATTTGATGACATATATTATGGTATTCATATATATTTTTACCAGTTTTGAAGACATATATTATGGTATTCATATATATTTTTACCAGATTTGATGACCTATATTATGGTATTCATATATATTTTTACCACCTTTGATGACCTATATTATGGTATTCATATATATTTTTACCACCTTTGATGACCTATATTATGGTATTCATATATATTTTTACCAGATTTGATGACATATTTTATGGTATTCATATATATTTTTACCACCTTTGATGACCTATATTATGGTATTCATATATATTTTTACCACCTTTGATGACCTATATTATGGTATTCATATATATTTTTACCAGATTTGATGACATATTTTATGGTATTCATATATATTTTTACCACCTTTGATGACCTATATTATGGTATTCATATATATTTTTGCCAGATTTGATGGCATATATTATGGAATTCATATATATTTTTACCAGATTTGATGACATATTTTATGGTATTCATATATATTTTTACCAGATTTGATGACATATATTATGGTATTCATATATATTTTTACCGCTTTTGATGAGATATATTATGGTATTCATATATATTTTTACCAGTTTTGATGAAATATATTATGGTACTTATATATATTTTTACCAGATTTGATGACATATATTATGGTATTCATATATATTTTTACCAGTTTTGAAGACATATATTATGGTATTCATATATATTTTTACCAGATTTGATGACCTATATTATGGTATTCATATATATTTTTACCACCTTTGATGACCGATATTATGGTATTCATATATATTTTTACCAGCTTTGATGACCTATATTATGGTATTCATATATATTTTTACCAGATTTGATGACATATTTTATGGTATTCATATATATTTTTACCACCTTTGATGACCTATATTATGGTATTCATATATATTTTTGCCATATTTGATTACATATATTATGGTATTCATATATTTATTTACCAGTTTTGATGAAATATATTATGGTACTTATATATATTTTTACCAGATTTGATGACATATATTATGGTATTCATATATATTTTTACCAGATTTGATGACATATATTATGGTATTCATATATATTTTTACCAGTTTTGATGACATATATTATGGTATTCATATATATTTTTACCACTTTTGATGACATATATTATGGTATTCATATATATTTTTACCACCTTTGATGACCTATATTATGGTATTCATATATATTTTTACCAGATTTGATGACATATATTATTGTATTCATATATATTTTTACCAGATTTGATGACATATATTATGGTATTCATATATATTTTTACCAGATTTGATGACATATTTTATGGTATTCATATATATTTTTACCAGATTTGATGACATATATTATGGTATTCATATATATTTTTGCCAGATTTGATGACATATATTATGGAATTCATATATATTTTTACCAGATTTGATGACATATTTTATGGTATTCATATATATTTTTACCAGATTTGATGACATATATTATGGTATTCATATATATTTTTGCCAGATTTGATGACATATATTATGGTATTCATATATATTTTTACCGCTTTTGATGAGATATTTTATGGTATTCATATATATTTTTACCAGTTTTGATGAAATATATTATGGTACTTATATATATTTTTACCAGATTTGATGACATATATTATGGAATTCATATATATTTTTACCAGTTTTGAAGATATATATTATGGTATTCATATATATTTTTACCGCTTTTGATGAGATATATTATGGTATTCATATATATTTTTACCAGTTTTGATGAAATATATTATGGTACTTATATATATTTTTACCAGATTTGATGACATATATTATGGTATTCATATATATTTTTACCAGATTTGATGACATATATTATGGTATTCATATATATTTTTACCAGATTTGATGACATATATTATGGTATTCATATATATTTTTACCAGATTTGATGACATATATTATGTTATTCAGATATATATTTTTACCAGATTTAATGACATATATTATGGTATTCATATATATTTTTACCACTTTTGATGACCTATATTATGGTATTCATATATATTTTTACCAGATTTGATGACATATATTATGGTATTCATATATATTTTTACCAGATTTGATGACATATATTATGGTATTCATATATATTTTTACCACTTTTGATGACATATATTATGATATGCATATATATTTTTACCAGATTTGATGACATATATTATGATATTCATATATATTTTTACCACTTTTGATGACATATATTATGGTATTCATATATATTTTACCCCTTTTGATGACCTATATTATGGTATTCATATATATTTTTACGACTTTTGATGACATATATTATGGTATTCATATATATTTTTACCAGATCTGATGACATATATTATAGTATTCATATATATTTTTGCCACATTTGATGACCTATATTATGTTATTCATATATATTTTTACCAATTTTGATGACATATATTATGGTATTCATATATATTTTTACCAGATTTGACGACATATATTATGGTATTCGTATATATTTTTACCAGTTTTGATGACATATATTATGGTATTCGTATATATTTTTACCAGTTTTGATGACATATATTATGGTATTCGTATATATATTTACCACATTTGATGACATATATTATGGTATTCATATATATATTTACCACTTTTGATGACATATATTATGGTATTCATATATATATTTACCAGTTTTGATGACATATATTATGGTATTCATATATATTTTTACCACTTTTGATTACATATATTATGGTATTCATATATATTTTTACCAGATTTGACGACATATATTATGGTATTCATATATATTTTTACCACTTTTGATGACATATATTATGGTATTCGTATATATTTTTACCAGTTTTGATGACCTATATTATGGTATTCATATATATTTTTACCACTTTTGATGACATATATTATGGTATTCATATATATTTTTACCCGATTTGATGACATATATTATGGTATTCATATATATTTTTACCACTTTTGATGACCTATATTATGTTATTCATATATATTTTTACCACTTTTGATGACATATATTATTGTATTCATATATATTTTTACCAGCTTTGATGACATATATTATGGTATTCATATATATTTTTACCAGCTTTGATGACATATATTATGGTATTCATATATATTTTTACCACTTTTGATGACATATATTATGGTATTCATATATATTTTTACCACTTTTGATGACATATTATGGTATTCATATATATTTTTACCACTTTTGATGACATATATTATGGTATTCATATATATTTTTACCACTTTTGATGACATATATTATGGTATTCATATATATTTTTACCAGCTTTGATGACATATATTATGGTATTCATATATATTTTTACCACTTTTGATGACATATATTATAGTATTCATATATATTTTTACCAGCTTTGATGACATATATTATGGTATTCATATATATTTTTACCAGCTTTGATGACATATATTATGGTATTCATATATATTTTTACCACTTTTGATGACATATATTATGGTATTCATATATATTTTTACCAGCTTTGATGACATATATTATGGTATTCATATATATTTTTACCAGCTTTGATGACATATATTATGGTATTCATATATATTTTTACCACATTTGATGACATATATTATGGTATTCATATATATTTTTACCACTTTTGATGACATATATTATGGTATTCATATATATTTTTACCACTTTTCATGACATATATTACGGTATTCATATATATATTTACCACTTTTGATGACATATATTATGGTATTCATATATATTTTTACCAGTTTTGATGACATATATTATGGTATTCATATATATATTTACCACTTTTGATGACATATATTATGGTATTCATATATATTTTTACCACTTTTCATGACATATATTATGGTATTCATATATATTTTTACCAAATTAGATGACATATATTATGGTATTCATATATATTTTTACCAGTTTTGATGACATATATTATGATATTCATATATATATTTACCAGATTTGATGACATATATTATGGTATTCATATATATATTTACCACTTTTGATGACATATATTATTGTATTCATATATATATTTACCACTTTTGATGACATATATTATGGTATTCATATATATATTTACCAGTTTTGATGACATATATTATGGTATTCATATATATTTTTACCACTTTTGATGACATATATTATGGTATTCATATATATTTTTACCAGTTTTGATGACATATATTATGGTATTCATATATATATTTACCAGTTTGATGACCTATATTATGGTATTCATACATATTTTTACCACTTTTGATGACATATATTACGGTATTCATATATATATTTACCACTTTTGATGACATATATTATGGTATTCATATATATTTTTACCAGTTTTGATGACATATATTATGGTATTCATATATATATTTACCACTTTTGATGACATATATTATGGTATTCATATATATTTTTACCACTTTTGATGACATATATTATGGTATTCATATATATTTTTACCAGCTTTGATGACATATATTATGGTATTCATATATATTTTTACCACTTTTGATGACATATATTATGGTATTCATATATATTTTTACCAGATTAGATGACATATATTATGGTATTCATATATATATTTACCACTTTTGATGACATATATTATGGTATTCATATATATTTTTACCACTTTTGATGACATATATTATGGTATTCATATATATTTTTACCAGATTAGATGACATATATTATGGTATTCATATATATTTTTACCAGTTTTGATGACATATATTATGGTATTCATATATATATTTACCAGTTTTGATGACATATATTATGGTATTCATATATATATTTAACACTTTTGATGACATATATTATGGTATTCATATATATATTTACCACTTTTGATGACATATATTATGGTATTCATATATATATTTACCAGTTTTGATGACATATATTATTGTATTCATATATATAATTACCACTTTTGATGACATATATTATGGTATTCATATATATTTTTACCAGTTTTGATGACATATATTATGGTATTCATATATATATTTACCAGTTCTGATGACATATATTATGGTATTCATATATATTTTTACCACTTTTGATGACATATATTACGTTATTCATATATATATTTACCACTTTTGATGACATATATTATGGTATTCATATATATTTTTACCAGTTTTGATGACATATATTATGGTATTGATATATATATTTACCACTTTTGATGACATATAATATGGTATTCATATATATTTTTACCACTTTTGATGACATATATTATGGTATTCATATATATTTTTACCAGCTTTGATGACATATATTATGGTATTCATATATATTTTTACCACTTTTGATGACATATATTATGGTATTCATATATATTTTTACCAGATTAGATGACATATATTATGGTATTCATATATATTTTTACCACTTTTGATGACATATATTATGGTATTCATATATATTTTTACCAGTTTTGATGACATATATTATGGTATTCATATATATATTTACCAGTTTTGATGACATATATTATGGTATTTCATATATATTTTTACCACTTTTGATGACATATATTACGGTATTCATATATATATTTACCACTTTTGATGACATATATTATGGTATTCATATATATTTTTACCAGTTTTGATGACATATATTATTGTATTCATATATATATTTACCACTTTTGATGACATATATTATGGTATTCATATATATTTTTACCACTTTTGATGACATATATTATGGTATTCATATATATTTTTACCAGCTTTGATGACATATATTATGTTATTCATATATATTTTTACCACTTTTGATGACATATATTATGGTATTCATATATATTTTTACCAGCTTTGATGACATATATTATGATATTCATATATATTTTTACCACTTTTGATGACATATATTATGGTATTCATATATATTTTTACCACTTTTGATGACATATATTATGGTATTCATATATATTTTTACCACTTTTGATGACATATATTATGGTATTCATATATATTTTTACCACTTTTGATGACATATATTATGGTATTCATATATATTTTTACCAGCTTTGATGACATATATTATGGTATTCATATATATTTTTACCACTTTTGATGACATATATTATGGTATTCATATATATTTTTACCACTTTTGATGACATATATTATGGTATTCATATATATTTTTACCACTTTTGATGACATATATTATGGTATTCATATATATTTTTACCACTTTTGATGACATATATTATGGTATTCATATATATTTTTACCAGCTTTGATGACATATATTATGGTATTCATATATATTTTTACCACATTTGATGACATATATTATGGTATTCATATATATTTTTACCACTTTTGATGACATATATTATGGTATTCATATATATTTTTACCAGCTTTGATGACATATATTATGGTATTCATATATATTTTTACCACTTTTGATGACATATATTATGGTATTCATATATATTTTTACCAGATTTGATGACATATATTATGGTATTCATATATATTTTTACCAGTTTTGATGACATATATTATGGTATTCATATATATATTTACCAGTTTTGATGACATATATTATGGTATTCATATATATTTTGACCACTTTTGATGACATATATTACGTTATTCATATATATATTTACCATTTTTGATGACATATATTATGGTATTCATATATATTTTTACCACTTTTGATGACATATATTATGGTATTCATATATATTTTTACCACTTTTGATGACATATATTATGGTATTCATATATATTTTTACCACTTTTGATGACATATATTATGGTATTCATATATATTTTTACCACTTTTGATGACATATATTATGGTATTCATATATATTTTTACCACTTTTGATGACATATATTATGGTATTCATATATATTTTTACCAGCTTTGATGACATATATTATGGTATTCATATATATTTTTACCACATTTGATGACATATATTATGGTATTCATATATATTTTTACCACTTTTGATGACATATATTATGGCATTCATATATATTTTTACCACCTTTGATGACATATATTATGGTATTCATATATATTTTTACCATTTTTGATGACATATATTATGGTATTCATATATATTTTTACCAGATTTGATGACATATATTATGGTATTCATATATATTTTTACCAGTTTTGATGACATATATTATGGTATTCATATATATATTTACCAGTTTTGATGACATATATTATGGTATTCATATATATATTTACCACTTTTGATGACATATATTATGGTATTCATATATATATTTACCAGTTTTGATGACATATATTATGGTATTCATATATATATTTACCAGTTTTGATGACACATATTATGGTATTCATATATATTTTTACCACTTTTGATGACATATATTATGGTATTCATATATATTTTTACCAGTTTTGATGACATATATTATGGTATTCATATATATATTTACCAGTTTTGATGACATATATTATGGTATTCATATATATTTTGACCACTTTTGATGACATATATTACGTTATTCATATATATATTTACCACTTTTGATGACATATATTATGGTATTCATATATATTTTTACCAGTTTTGATGACATATATTATGGTATTCATATATATATTTACCACTTTTGATGACATATATTATGGTATTCATATATATTTTTACCACTTTTGATGACATATATTATGGTATTCATATATATTTTTACCAGCTTTGATGACATATATTATGGTATTCATATATATTTTTACCACTTTTGATGACATATATTATGGTATTCATATATATTTTTACCAGATTAGATGACATATATTATGGTATTCATATATATTTTTACCACTTTTGATGACATATATTATGGTATTCATATATATTTTTACCAGTTTCGATGACATATATTATGGTATTCATATATATATTTACCAGTTTTGATGACATATATTATGGTATTCATATATATTTTTACCACTTTTGATGACATATATTACGGTATTCATATATATATTTACCACTTTTGATGACATATATTATGGTATTCATATATATTTTTACCAGTTTTGATGACATATAGTATGGTATTCATATATATATTTACCACTTTTGATGACATATATTATGGTATTCATATATATTTTTACCACTTTTGATGACATATATTATAATATTAATATATATTTTTACCAGCTTTGATGACATATATTATGGTATTCATATATATTTTTACCACTTTTGATGACATATATTATGGTATTCATATATATTTTTACCAGCTTTGATGACATATATTATGGTATTCATATATATTTTTACCACTTTTGATGACATATATTATGGTATTCATATATATTTTTACCACTTTTGATGACATATATTATGGTATTCATATATATTTTTACCACTTTTGATGACATATATTATGGTATTCATATATATTTTTACCACTTTTGATGACATATATTATGGTATTCATATATATATTTACCACATTTGATGACATATATTATGGTATTCATATATATTCTTACCAGATTTGATGACATATATTATGGTATTCATATATATATTTACCACTTTTGATGACATATATTATGGTATTCATATATATTTTACCACTTTTGATGACATATATTATGGTATTCATATATATTTTTACCACTTTTGATGACATATATTATGGTATTCATATATATTTTTACCAGATTTGATGACATATATTATGTTATTCATATATATTTTTACCAGCTTTGATGACATATATTATGGTATTCATATATATTTTTACCACTTTTGATGACATATATTATGGTATTCATATATATTTTTACCACTTTTGATGACATATATTATGGTATTCATATATATTTTTACCAGATTTGATGACATATATTATGTTATTCATATATATTTTTACCAGTTTTGATGACATATATTATGGTATTCATATATATATTTACCACTTTTGATGACATATATTATGGTATTCATATATATTTTTACCACTTTTGATGACATATATTATGGTATTCATATATATATTTACCAGTTTTGATGACATATATTATGGTATTCATATATATTTTGACAACTTTTGATGACATATATTACGTTATTCATATATATATTTACCACTTTTGATGACATATATTATGGTATTCATATATATTTTTACCAGTTTTGATGACATATATTATGTTATTCATATATATATTTACCACTTTTGATGACATATATTATGGTATTCATATATATTTTTACCAGTTTTGATGACATATATTATGGTATTCATATATATTTTTACCAGCTTTGATGACATATATTATGGTATTCATATATATTTTTACCACTTTTGATGACATATATTATGGTATTCATATATATTTTTACCAGATTAGATGACATATATTATGGTATTCATATATATTTTTACCACTTTTGATGACATATATTATGGTATTCATATATATTTTTACCAGTTTCGATGACATATATTATGGTATTCATATATATATTTACCAGTTTTGATGACATATATTATGGTATTCATATATATTTTTACCACTTTTGATGACATATATTACGGTATTCATATATATATTTACCACTTTTGATGACATATATTATGGTATTCATATATATTTTTACCAGTTTTGATGACATATATTATGGTATTCATATATATATTTACCACTTTTGATGACATATATTATGGTATTCATATATATTTTTACCACTTTTGATGACATATATTATAATATTAATATATATTTTTACCAGCTTTGATGACATATATTATGGTATTCATATATATTTTTACCACTTTTGATGACATATATTATGGTATTCATATATATTTTTACCAGCTTTGATGACATATATTATGGTATTCATATATATTTTTACCACTTTTGATGACATATATTATGGTATTCATATATATTTTTACCACTTTTGATGACATATATTATGGTATTCATATATATTTTTACCACTTTTGATGACATATATTATGGTATTCATATATATTTTTACCACTTTTGATGACATATATTATGGTATTCATATATATTTTTACCAGCTTTGATGACATATATTATGGTATTCATATATATTTTTACCAGCTTTGTTGACATATATTATGGTATTCATATATATTCTTACCACTTTTGATGACATATATTATCGTATTCATATATATTTTTACCAGATTTGATGACATATATTATGGTATTCTTATATATTTTTACCAGTTTTGATGACATATATTATGGTATTCATATATATATTTACCAGTTTTGATGACATATATTATAGTATTCATATATATTTTTACCACTTTTGATGACATATATTACGGTATTCATATATATATTTACCACTTTTGATGACATATATTATGGTATTCATATATATTTTTACCACTTTTGATGACATATATTATGGTATTCATATATATATTTACCACATTTGATGACATATATTATGGTATTCATATATATTCTTACCAGATTTGATGACATATATTATGGTATTCATATATATATTTACCACTTTTGATGACATATATTATGGTATTCATATATATTTTACCACTTTTGATGACATATATTATGGTATTCATATATATTTTTACCACTTTTGATGACATATATTATGGTATTCATATATATTTTTACCAGATTTGATGACATATATTATGTTATTCATATATATTTTTACCAGCTTTGATGACATATATTATGGTATTCATATATATTTTTAACACTTTTGATGACATATATTATGGTATTCATATATATTTTTACCAGCTTTGATGACATATATTATGGTATTCATATATATTTTTACCAGCTTTGATGACATATATTATGGTATTCATATATATTTTTACCACTTTTGATGACATATATTATGGTATTCATATATATTTTTACCAGCTTTGATGACATATATTATGGTATTCATATATATTTTTACCAGCTTTGATGACATATATTATGGTATTCATATATATTTTTACCACTTTTGATGACATATATTATGGTATTCATATATATTTTTACCACTTTTGATGACATATATTATGGTATTCATATATATTTTTACCACTTTTGATGACATATATTATGGTATTCATATATATTTTTACCACTTTTGATGACATATATTATGGTATTCATATATATTTTTACCAGCTTTGATGACATATATTATGGTATTCATATATATTTTTACCACTTTTGATGACATATATTATGGTATTCATATATATTTTTACCACTTTTGATGACATATATTATGGTATTCATATATATTTTTACCACTTTTGATGACATATATTATGGTATTCATATATATTTTTACCACTTTTGATGACATATATTATGGTATTCATATATATTTTTACCAGCTTTGATGACATATATTATGGTATTCATATATATTTTTACCACATTTGATGACATATATTATGGTATTCATATATATTTTTACCACTTTTGATGACATATATTATGGTATTCATATATATTTTTACCAGCTTTGATGACATATATTATGGTATTCATATATATTTTTACCACTTTTGATGACATATATTATGGTATTCATATATATTTTTACCAGATTTGATGACATATATTATGGTATTCATATATATTTTTACCAGTTTTGATGACATATATTATGGTATTCATATATATATTTACCAGTTTTGATGACATATATTATGGTATTCATATATATATTTACCACTTTTGATGACATATATTATGGTATTCATATATATATTTACCACTTTTGATGACATATATTATGGTATTCATATATATATTTACCAGTTTTGATGACATATATTATGGTATTCATATATATTTTTACCACTTTTGATGACATATATTATGGTATTCATATATATTTTTACCAGTTTTGATGACATATATTATGGTATTCATATATATATTTACCATTTTTGATGACATATATTATGGTATTCATATATATTTTGACCACTTTTGATGACATATATTACGGTATTCATATATATATTTACCACTTTTGATGACATATATTATGGTAGTCATATATATTTTTACCAGTTTTGATGACATATATTATGGTATTCATATATATATTTACCACTTTTGATGACATATATTATGGTATTCATATATATTCTTACCAGTTTTGATGACATATATTATGGTATTCATATATATATTTACCACTTTTGATGACATATGTTATGGTATTCATATATATATTTACCACTTTTGATGACATATATTATGGTATTCATATATATATTTACCAGTTTTGATGACATATATTATGGTATTCATATATATTTTTACCACTTTTGATGACATATATTATGGTATTCATATATATTTTTACCAGCTTTGATGACATATATTATGGTATTCATATATATTTTTACCACATTTGATGACATATATTATGGTATTCATATATATTTTTACCACTTTTGATGACATATATTATGGTATTCATATATATTTTTACCAGCTTTGATGACATATATTATGGTATTCATATATATTTTTACCACTTTTGATGACATATATTATGGTATTCATATATATTTTTACCAGATTTGATGACATATATTATGGTATTCATATATATTTTTACCAGTTTTGATGACATATATTATGGTATTCATATATATATTTACCAGTTTTGATGACATATATTATGGTATTCATATATATATTTACCACTTTTGATGACATATATTATGGTATTCATATATATATTTACCACTTTTGATGACATATATTATGGTATTCATATATATATTTACCAGTTTTGATGACATATATTATGGTATTCATATATATTTTTACCACTTTTGATGACATATATTATGGTATTCATATATATTTTTACCAGTTTTGATGACATATATTATGGTATTCATATATATATTTACCAGTTTTGATGACATATATTATGGTATTCATATATATTTTGACCACTTTTGATGACATATATTACGGTATTCATATATATATTTACCACTTTTGATGACATATATTATGGTAGTCATATATATTTTTACCAGTTTTGATGACATATATTATGGTATTCATATATATATTTACCACTTTTGATGACATATATTATGGTATTCATATATATTCTTACCAGTTTTGATGACATATATTATGGTATTCATATATATATTTACCACTTTTGATGACATATGTTATGGTATTCATATATATATTTACCACTTTTGATGACATATATTATGGTATTCATATATATATTTACCAGTTTTGATGACATATATTATGGTATTCATATATATTTTTACCACTTTTGATGACATATATTATGGTATTCATATATATTTTTACCAGTTTTGATGACATATATTATGGTATTCATATATATATTTACCACTTTTGATGACATATATTATGGTATTCATATATATTTTTACCACTTTTGATGACATATATTATGGTATTCATATATATTTTTACCAGATTTGATGACATATATTATGGTATTCATATATATATTTACCACTTTTGATGACATATATTATGGTATTCATATATATATTTACCACTTTTGATGACATATATTATGGTATTCATATATATTTTTACCACTTTTGATGACATATATTATGGTATTCATATATATTTTTACCACTTTTGATGACATATATTATGGTATTCATATATATTTTTACCACTTTTGATGACATATATTATGGTATTCATATATATATTTACCAGTTTTGATGACATATATTATGGTATTAATATATATATTTACCACTTTTGATGATATATATTATGGTATTCATATATATTTTTACCAGCTTTGATGACATATATTATGGTATTCATGTATATATTTACCACTTTTGATGACATATATTATGGTATTCATATATATATTTACCACTTTTGATGACATATATTATGGTATTCATATATATTTTTACCACTTTTGATGACATATATTATGGTATTCATATATATTTTTACCAGATTTGATGACATATATTATGGTATTCATATATATTTTTACCAGCTTTGATGACATATATTATGTTATTCATATATATTTTTACCACTTTTGATGACATATATTATGGTATTCATATATATTTTTACCAGCTTTGATGACATATATTATGGTATTCATATATATTTTTACCAGCTTTGATGACATATATTATGGTATTCATATATATTTTTACCAGCTTTGATGACATATATTATGGTATTCATATATATTTTTACCAGCTTTGATGACATATATTATGTTATTCATATATATTTTTACCACTTTTGATGACATATATTATGGTATTCATATATATTTTTACCAGCTTTGATGACATATATTATGGTATTCATATATATTTTTACCAGCTTTGATGACATATATTATGGTATTCATATATATTTTTACCACTTTTGATGACATATATTATGGTATTCTTATATATTTTTACCAGCTTTGATGACATATATTATGGTATTCATATATATTTTTACCACTTTTGATGACATATATTATGGTATTCATATATATTTTTACCAGATTTGATGACATATATTATGGTATTCATATATATTTTTACCAGCTTTGATGACACATATTATGGTATTCATATATATTTTTACCACTTTTGGTGACATATATTATGGTATTCATATATATTTTTACCAGCTTTGATGACATATATTATGGTATTCATATATATTTTTACCAGCTTTGATGACATATATTATGGTATTCATATATATTTTTACCAGCTTTTATGACATATATTATGGTATTCATATATATTTTTACCAGCTTTGATGACATATATTATGGTATTCATATATATTTTTACCACTTTTGATGACATATATTATGGTATTCATATATATTTTTACCAGCTTTGATGACATATATTATGGTATTCATATATATTTTTACCACTTTTGATGACATATATTATGGTATTCATATATATTTTTACCAGCTTTGATGACATATATTATGGTATTCATATATATTTTTACCACTTTTGATGACATATATTATGGTATTCATATATATTTTTACCAGCTTTGATGACATATATTATGGTATTCATATATATTTTTACCACTTTTGATGACATATATTATGGTATTCATATATATTTTTACCAGCTTTGATGACATATATTATGGTATTCATATATATTTTTACCAGCTTTGATGACATATATTATGGTATTCATATATATTTTTACCAGCTTTTATGACATATATTATGGTATTCATATATATTTTTACCAGCTTTGATGACATATATTATGGTATTCATATATATTTTTACCACTTTTGATGACATATATTATGGTATTCATATATATTTTTACCAGCTTTGATGACATATATTATGGTATTCATATATATTTTTACCACTTTTGATGACATATATTATGGTATTCATATATATTTTTACCAGCTTTGATGACATATATTATGGTATTCATATATATTTTTACCAGCTTTGATGACATATATTATGGTATTCATATATATTTTTACCACTTTTGATGACATATATGATGGTATTCATATATATTTTTACCAGCTTTGATGACATATATTATGGTATTCATATATATTTTTACCAGATTTGATGACATATATTATGGTATTCTTATATATTTTTACCACTTTTGATGACATATATTATGGTATTCATATATATTTTTACCAGATTTGATGACATATATTATGGTATTCATATATATTTTTACCACTTTTGATGACATATATTATGGTATTCATATATATTTTTACCAGCTTTGATGACATATATTATGGTATTCATATATATTTTTACCAGCTTTGATGACATATATTATGGTATTCATATATATTTTTACCACTTTTGATGACATATATTATGGTATTCATATATATTTTTACCAGCTTTGATGACATATATTATGGTATTCATATATATTTTTACCAGATTTGATGACATATATTATGGTATTCTTATATATTTTTACCACTTTTGATGACATATATTATGGTATTCATATATATTTTTACCAGATTTGATGACATATATTATGGTATTCATATATATTTTTACCACTTTTGATGACATATATTATGGTATTCATATATATTTTTACCAGCTTTGATGACATATATTATGGTATTCATATATATTTTTACCACTTTTGATGACAGTAATTATGGTATTCATATATATTTTTACCAGCTTTGATGACATATATTATGGTATTCATATATATTTTTACCAGCTTTGATGACATATATTATGGTATTCATATATATTTTTACCACTTTTGATGACATATATTATGGTATTCATATATATTTTTACCAGCTTTGATGACATATATTATGGTATTCATATATATTTTTACCAGCTTTGATGACATATATTATGGTATTCATATATATTTTTACCAGTTTTGATGACATATATTATGGTATTCATATATATTTTTACCAGATTTGATGACATATATTATGGTATTCATATATATTTTTACCAGCTTTGATGACATATATTATGGTATTCATATATATTTTTACCACTTTTGATGACATATATTATGGTATTCATATATATTTTTACCAGTTTTTATGACCTATATTATGGTAGTCATATATATTTTACACATATAATCCACCATTCAAACATGTACTCCATGTACCGTGTTGTTTTTTGTTTTCGATCTGTCGAACAGTGAAAGAAATACACTACTGAGACGCTAGCGACGATTGTTTGACTGTTGATGTGGTTGGAATAGGTTCTACGCCGATGTATTTGTATCGGCCTAAATAAACAGTATAAAAAAAAACCTTTGACAGATAATGTTGAATCAGAATATTTATTGCCTTATCTTCGTTTTTTCCTGAAAGACATCCATTGCTATCTTCTTCCGCTGACTCACATCGAATTAAATCAGTCTTTATACAGAAACTGCAAACTAAATATAAAAGTGATTGATCTTGAGTCTTTCTTGAATGATTGGTTGCGAAACATTTCTGGTGGCTGGAGAGACACGGGAATTGAATCAGTGATTAATCCTTGTCCAGATTTAATCATTCTTACAACGAGTCATACACGTCTTCGACCGTTTGATGTACTTGCCGCTGCTTTATTTTAGTAATCCGCAGATTCTGAATTATCTTCATTTATTATTATGTTGTCATCCCTAAAGTGCCTACCTTTCAATTATATCTTCATTGAGGGAAAGCGTAGAATCAGAGTTGGATGCCAATTCTGGAGAATAGGAGTGAGTAGGAAGAATTTCGGAAGTATAGCAGCATTCTTCCCTTTTTACAACTGATTCGTGTACTCAAGGACACATGAAAGAGTGGATAAAGGCATTAGTTAGATCCAGGGACAGGACCCAAAGAGTGTGAGTTCAATAAGCCAGACTCCGTATTGGTCACAAATACATAACCCACCAACATCTCCTAAAAATAAGTTACCTCCAACATGTGTCCCATGCCAAGAATCACATACAGTCAAACACATCCAACTAAATTACCATAATCTCTGACGAATCCGTAGTAAATACTTCTAATCGGATAACCTAAAGAATCTATTTGAAAATGCTAATCCAAGTAACATCATAAATTTCACTAACGAAATTGGGAGCTACAGAAAAATCCAAAAAAAAAATGCATTTTTGCAAAACAAATATTACCTTCTATATATTTTTGAAAAAAAGAAAAATATATATTACCAGTTATACATTTACAAAAAAAAAAGAAAAATATTACCAGCGATGCATAATCGAAAAATTATTACCAGAAATAGAAGTTTTGAAGGAAAAATATTACCAGAAATAGATTAAAAAATATTACCAACAATAAATTTTGTCGGCATTAAATGACCCATTGAGGTCGATATGCCGTAAAATCAAACCAAACCAAACAACTGATTCGTTGTTATACTCGCGAATTTACTTATAAAATCAGAACATTTTCGCTGAGTCTATCGCGTCTCTGACTATTTAAACTCGTACGACTCTTTGTACGTTTGTCTAGGAATTCTATACACCTCACATTCTTTACTCTCATAAAACGGAGAAAATCCTCTTATTCGAAAAATGCTTGGACACGAAACTATCTAATTTCCCCAGTTGTCTGTCCAGGAACTTCTGCTAGATGGCAGTATAAAAAAAAAGAGGTAAAGGTTTTACCTTGTTCTTTCTCTCTTTATTCCTAAGTTGCCTTCGAGCTACACCTAACACTCAGAGATCAAACTGAACGTAAGATGAACTGGGAACAACAAAAATTAATCTACTTCACAGGCTTGTGCGAATGAATGAGAAACCAATGAAAAATATGAGATAAAATACAAACATGAACATGTGGAGAGCCATGATGAACCTTACTCTCAAAGGAGATGGTACAAGAATGAAAAAAAAAAAACAACTTTTAAAACGTTTTAAACTTGCAATGTGTTTTCAGAGAATAGGAACAAAAATTATAAGATTTTTTTTTCCGTTAATTTAGATGTTTAGACGTTATGTTCAACTCTGAGATGCTGACATTCGACCGCCAGAAAAATGTTAAAATATATTTCAACCAAGCTAGCGTATTTTTAAGATGTTCCGGCATTTGTTTTCCAGACTTGATAGCTCCTGGATACAAGAAACCCGTCACCTGCAGGCTTGACAGAATACTTCAATATTTCCAATTAGCGCCAGGTGTTTCGTCTGGAAACCAAGAAACTAATTAAGTACTGGGTTTCCTTACCAGACAGAGAAAACCTAGGAGGAATTATCCATGGAAAGCGTCTATTGCCAGCCATCGCGCTCCTGTGGCTATGAAACCGTTTTTATATGTGCAATACTTTTGAAATAATTAGTTCGTCAAATTTCGAAAACAGAAACAACTTCTTACACTTACTTTTCACAAATAAATTATGTTACGAGAAAACCACAACGAATATCTCACGTCGGGAATTCTGGGAAGGTAATTTGTTAGCAAAGAACGTCTGAAGGAAGGGCTAAATATTAATTGTAAGAAGAGAGACTCCATGTTTGTCAGCAAAACGAAGAGTTCAATAAAAGAATTGGAACCATCAAAATGAAGTATGTACGAAAATTTAAATATCGAAAAGATGCTATAATAGAGGAAGGAAACCAAGACAGGGAAATCTGAAAAAAAAATCGAAATAGAAAAAAGAATTCACGTCTAAACGTACAGAAGAAACCACGGCTTTAAAAAAATGGCAAACATTTATTTAGCTGTTTATTTAAGGTGCTGGCGGGTTGAAAGCGTTCTAACAGATGTAATGTAATTCTATAGACGTTATCTGTAAAACATAATTGAAGAAAATTATGTGAGCGCCATTTTAAAATAATTTTACGTACTCAGTCATCTTAAAGATTTAGAAAAAATATTCTTAATGCTTTTTTCATTCAAAAATTAAATAAATGAAAGTACATACACGTATTTCGTGTACATACTATAAAACAATCTAATTTTCGGAATAGATATGTGAAAGCAAACTTTGCTTATCGCATCATTATTGTCAGCTGTCATCTCCACTTGTTAAGCTATGCACGGCGTGAGATGATGGTGCCATTTCTGGAAATATTCTTCGAAATCATTTCCTCGAAAACCTTTAATTAATGTAGCTACGTGTTGACGGATGGCAATGAAGTCATAAAAGCGTTGTCTTTCAGGGAAACTTTTAACTTAAGAAGTAGACGAAAATCCCATTGAGCTTAGTGTGTTGAATAAGGTGGACTAAATGTAATGGGTTTCTTAGGAAAGAAGAGACACTCTCCAAACGCTTCATTTATCTCATTGCTTAATCCTGTGTTCCAATGTGAAGCAGCGTTTCTGTATTCAGATTCAGTTTGCCTGTTATTGATCACATTTAAATATCGATCTGAGGGCACCAGGGCTCGCGCGCTGTTCACACTGACATCTGTTTGTTTTGTTTTGGGTTACTTAATTGTTGCGTCATTATGCACAAATCTCGAAACCGCGTATAGCACGGAAAAGAAAGCAATCTCTTTGCAGCAAGTTCTACAGAAGCCATTTTCAGTTGGGTTACAATTCAACTGTCATTTTACCAATATTCACAAAAATCTTGACGTTAAACCACTGCTCCAGTTTCTGCCACTTAACACTAGAACAGATTCTTGTACTGCTCCGCAGCAAATGATTCATGTGGTCTTCCTTTCAAAGTAAACGGAAGTTGGAATATGTAAGGATATTGCTTTCTTAAAAGTGTTTGCCCGACTGATTGTAGCAGAGACATGCTTCAGTCACGCAGTGAATTTAATAGACACATATATTCATGTCTAGAAAAATATCATTGACAGGAGCAAATGGAATCAAGGAGAGATGGCAATTCGTAATCTCAAAATTGGTTATGAAAACAAAAAAGCAATTGATGGATATTATTTTTAAAATGTCCTCATTCATTTCAGATAGAAGACAAGATGAGCCTGAACGACGGTGGTGCCTAATTGACATCGTATACATATCTTCAGCGTTGAGTGTCATTATAAAATGGATCTAAACAGATTTATCACGCGCTTTGTACGATGAAGACACTTCATATCAATCACTTTCTTGAAGTAATTTGAATCGTTTCAGATTTAGATACCGATTTACTGTTTATTGGAAAACACACACACACACACACACACACACACACACACACACACACACACACATATATATATATATATATATATATATATATATATTTAAAAAATATAACCAGTAAGAAGAAAATGAGAAAACTCAACAATAATTTCAAAAGTAACATGAAATAGATCAAAAAATGAAAACCAACTGAAATAAATTATTTCTAAAAGCAGATATATCCAGATAATTTTTAAAATGGAAACTAACAATTACAATAAACTAGTTGGGAGAGAAGTCACTAAATTTTACCAAACCACTAACAGCAAAACAGAACGTGATATAAACAAAGAATTTAAAAACATAGCCACTATACTAAAATGAGAAAACAGAATAAAACAGCTAGTAAAAGTAGAAATATTTATTAAATTAAAAGACCATAATGGCAATTTCTAGATCAAATCAACATGCAGATTGCTAAATCTCCAAATAAAGCAACATTGGGAAAATAAGCAGCTATTAGATAAAATATGTCTAAATCTAAGAAACATACTAAACATGAACCAATGGAAAAAATACAAAAGCAACAATCAATTGGTTTAATAACATAAGTAATTATTGTGGGAACCTGACATACCTACAAATGGACTCTTCCACACTTATATAATGTGGCTGCCAATTTCTAGTAAGGAGGAAGTCGCGAGGTGTGACTCCTGTCGAACTCTCTGCTTTGGCAGAGAGGGACTCGGACGAGGCTTTGCTGCAGGGCAAAGTTTCGTCCGGGAAGTTAGACAGTTCCTAAACCCGTTTATACGGGTTCTAATGGGCAAATCTTTGGCCGAGCCTACGAGCTCGGAGAAACCACATTAAACCGGCCTTGTGCCATATATGACCCATGTGGGGGGTTGTTAAATATCGGAAGTCACCAGGTGGGAGTCTCCCAGTGAGTTGGCGACAGCTGTCAAACTCTCTGCCTCTGCGGAGAGGAACTCGGACGAGGCTTTGCTGCAAGGCAGAGTTTCGTCTGAGGAGGTAGACAGTACCTGAATCCGTTTATGCTGGTTCTAAGGGGAGAACCCACGTTAAGCCGGCCTTGTGCCACATGCGACCCACGTGGGGGGTTGTTAAATACTGGAAGTCACCAGGTGTGAGTCACCAAGAGTGTATGAATGAGTGAGTCAGGACACCAGTGAGAGAAGTACTCCCCAGTTCACATACTTTAAACTACGTTTCCGTGAATAATATACCGTTTAACTTTATATCCGAGTCTGTGTTATTTTTCTATGGTTTCAACACCATAACAGTAATAAAGAAAACGGTTCCTTCACGCAATTAAACATAAAATACTCTTCCCCATCTATTTATGTGCATGCACTAAAAAAAGCATAAAAATTAGCAAAACAATACATGACTCTCCTCAATGATGACATAAATATAATTAAACACTTCCGAAAATCAATATTGTACTAAAATAATAATATGGACATAAAGGGCAATAATAATAATAATAATAATAATAATAATAATAATAATAATAATAATAATAACCTTGACGTAACAGTGTCTAGCTATGATGGTGCAGTAATAAGCGAACACATCCACATACACGTAATTATTAAATGAACACATATTATTAACAAAATATATATAGGTCTCTACAGGGACGAATTGTTTAATAATTTTAAGAAATTGTAAAGGCAGCACTACAGAAAAACAAGACAAGAAATAATAAATATCTTCAAAAACCCTAGGATTTACAATAGTTATAAAATCCCATAAAAATAGTACATTTCTTAAATATAACATTCAATCTAAACAATGAAAGCCACAAAAAATACATCAAAGCAAACAACAACCGAATATAAATTAACAAAAATTCTAACCAGCTCCCACCGGATTTAAACAAATACCTATATCTATAAGTAAAAGAATAAAATAAATTCAATTAGCTTAAAAATATTCAATAAAAATAAAAAAAACAAACAAACAAATCAGCCCGAAGAAACAGCGTATACACAAGCAAACTAGAACACAAAAACGAAAAAAAAAAGAAGAAAACAGAAAATAGGAAATATAATTTATTCCCCCCGCTACAATAAAAACAAAAATAGGTAAAATATTCTTCAAAAGAAGTGACTAAAACTTCCCTGAAAACAGAAAATTGTCAACAATCAAAATTAGTTACAGCTGGATGGATAACATGAAGAAAATAATAAATAAAAAATACTCAACAAAACCAATAAAAATTACAATGATAACATACAGCAAAATACAGTTATTTAATATAACTGGAAAAACAAAAAATTGCTCACTTATCAATAAATGTTTCACCAGTAACATAATATACAAAGTTATTAACAAACATAAAAATATTATTTAGATGATAGAGAAAAAGTTAAAGGAAGATATTAGAACCACAAAATTCCATTAAAACAATTGCACAAACAATACAACCATATCAAAATACATATGGAACCAAAAAGAAAACAATATCCCTACCAAAATCAAATAGAACATTATAAAAAGAGCATCTCCATATTTTATGAACAGTAAAAATTGTAAATTATGCTTAGAGGAAAAATTAGCAATAATTAGTCAAAAAACAAAACGAACAAGATCTTAAACAAGAAAAACTGAAAAAAAACCCCGGGTAAATTTAAGCATATAAATAAATACATATCTTGAATCTATGCACTAATTAAAAATCAACAAAGAAATCAACAAAGAAATATAAATAAAATACACAATAATAAAAAGGTTTAAATAAATAATTAATATAAACATTAAATGAAGAAATAAAATATATAAAATATAAACTTAATTTATTCATAAATTAATACACGAACAAATATTAAACAGACACATATACGCGTCTGTGGGCATGTACATACAAATATATTCATACACACAAGCGAGCACCACCAAACGAATAAACCTAACCTACCATAATTGATACCTCAATATATAACATCAAGGTCTAAACAATTGAATTACTATTAAATAAAATGGTGCATTAAATAGTGATAACATATTATATAAGCATACACTTATTCTAATTTAAAATACACCATTTAACAATTACACATACGTGTGTGTTTGCTGCATGCGCGCGATCCATGCGTTAGTGTATATATATATATATATATATATATATATATATATATATATATATAGTTTACGAAAAACTAGGTAATCCGCATGGGAAGACCCAATGAGGATAGAATCCAGAGAGCTCAATGTAAATCAGAGCTAATAATTTAAATAAAAACAGATTGCTTAAAGGTTCCATATAATAAATTATTTCACCACTGTCCTTTAAAAGGGCTGTGGTGAAATAATTTATTATATGGAACCTTAAAGCAATCTGTTTTTATTTAAAATACATATATATATATATATATATATATATTATATATATATATATATATATATATATATATATGTATATATATATATATATATATATATATATATATATATATATATATATATATATATATGTATATATATATATATATATATATGTATATATATATATATATATATATATATATATATATATATATATATATATATATATATATATATATCAGACTCAATGAATTACTTAATTATAATTATCAAATCCTCCTAACAATTTCTATCATATGTATATCATTGCTTGATCCGGCTTCTAATGCTTCAGTTTGAGCGGCTTTGAGTGGCTCCTGGGGGCACAGTCCTATGGTTACAGAGAATTTCAGTTGAGTTCCACCACAGAATATGTGAGGGAGCGGCGCTATATTGAGTCTCATTTGCTACCTCTTCGTCACCCAGGCCCGTTGGAACAGTTGGTATGACGTTTGCTTGATAACTTAACTGTCATTGTTTCAATTCTCGGTGGTGGATGCGCACTGCTGATGAGTCCCAAATATAGGACGAAACGGCCGTCCAGTGCTTTCTGCATACTGTTGAGGTTTCTTTCAGACTCAATAAATTACTTAAATATATATATATACACATACATAAGTTGCGTACGCACATCTATATATGCGCGTGTACAGATGTGAACGTGTGCGTATACATAAGCGTATAAATATAGACATATGAACATAAATTAAAACAAATAAATAAAAATCTAATTATAGATCTGACATCCTAAAACTAATACTTATGATACCACCAAAGGAAATAATAAAGCGAATTGCCTGGTGAAGAGATATAAGTATAAGTATATGAATTCATATATATATTTATATTTTGTCATCCACAGACAGACTGTTTCGCAGCTCATCGGTGTGGCAAGACACCTGATTGCCTCAAGCCGGTACCGAACTCCAACTGATTTGGTATAACGCGGAGTCTCTACCCCTAAGCTATTGGCGCACAGCAGGGATGAAGTTGAATTTAAACGTATTTACTTTTAGATAGACACGTATATATATATATATATATATATATATATATATATATATATATATATATATATATATATATATATATATATATATATATATATATATATATATATATATATATATATATATATATATATATATATATATATATATATATATTGTTTGTTTTGTTTTGCTTTACGGCATATCAACCCCAATGGGTTATTTAATCCCGACAAAATTTTTATTGCTGGTAATATGTTTTTCTGCTAAAATCTATTTCTGGGAATATAAATTTTTTTTCAAAAAAAAGTATAGCTATATCTATTGCTGGTATTTTTAGAAATTATTAGGAGGACTTGGTAATATAGGACTAAACGACGGTCCAGTGTTTTCTGCATTCTTTTGAGGTTTCGGACTCGATGAATTACTTATATATATACATATAATATATATATATATATATATATATATATATATATATATATATATATATATATATATATAATAAAATAACAGAGGGCGCTCTCGATCCTGTGTCTCTCCCACGCTGGTCAGCAATGGTACCAGTCGACTGCTTCGTTATTCCGTTTGCTTTGTCCCATATTGTCCTTTAAACATAGTGCAATGATGGTCGAATTTCTGTCCGCACTTAATTTAATATGTCAATTATTTATGTAAAAAAAATGCAATTCCCTACCAAAAAAAAGAAAAGATTTTAGAAGATGAAAACTAGAAAGCCCAAGTATTGAAATTGGTGGCGTGTTTAGAAATTTGGAACAACTCACCACACCTGTAAAAGAACAAAAAGAGAAAAAGCTAAAAAGCGATTGTAAAGTGAAAAAAACCCCCCCCAAAAAAAAAAAAAAACAACGAGGCAATGAACAAATAGTCACGACACCCTACATGTACAACATCCGCGCAGACGAGCGCACGCTTGCGAACGCACAGACTGGTGCATGGCTGCACACACTATCACAAACAATACAAACAATCTTACACCAATGATAAGATTATAAAAATGGAACAATATAAACATTATAAGCAGTAAATTGCTGATAACCACTGAAAAATGGAGGGACAGGTCCGCCTACAAAAATGTGGATAATGAACTTAATATAAATAAATTGATATGAGATAATTCATTTGTGATATTTAATTAAAAATATGCTCCTGCTATTCATCTCGAGGTTCTTAACAAAATCCAAAGAAGGATTTACACTGTAATCGATCCTGACCAGGCACCTCGATTTCAGTCACTTTCTCACCGACGTGACGTTGATTTCCTTTGTCTTCTGTACAATTATCTTCATGGGAATTGCTCTGACAAGATTTTTAGTGCCCCGAGTACATGGATTTAAGCAGGCTACTGTATTGGCATTTAGGTCCCATCCGTTCACTGTTGAAATAGCTAAATGCAACTGCCACTACTACTCAAATAATTTCTTCTCTCGCACTTCCAGCCTGTGGAACTGACTTCCGTTTACTTGCTTCCCTGATAACTACAATCTTCAAAAAAATTAAAATGCAATCTCAATCGTCGTCTTCTACTTGAATCATGTTCACTATTTACATTATTCAGACTATTGTCCTCATCTTTGTCGCCATGTTTATCACAACGTTTCGGCCTTCTTCCGGTGGTTAGAATGTCGAAATGAACCCTTTATTTCGCTCAAGGACGCATCGCATAAAGGCGTTAGTTAGATCCAGTGACAGGACCCAAACAGTGTGAGTTCAATACCTGGTTAAGGCGGTGGAGAACTTTTTGAGGGGAACAGTCTACCCCAGTGAGCGAAATAAGAGTTCATTATTTACATTATTCGGACTATTGTCCTCATCTTTGTCGCCATATTTATTACAGCGCTTCGGCGGTTTTACGCTGCGAATGTCGAACCTTTATTTCGCTCACTGTTCTAGTTCCACGTGCCATGTTTAATGGATGTCAGTTAATTTTTCCCTCTGAAAGTTCTCCACTGCCGGGTATTGAACTCACACTCTTTGGGTCCTGTCACTGGATCTAACTAACCACTGTGCCATGTGTCCTTGAGGACATCTGTGTATGAATTTCTGGGTATTATAAACCTAATGTCTTCAGCAACCATTTTTATCAGTGCAATTTTTTCTGTTATATTGCAGTTTTACCAGAGCTCATATTGCAACTTTGTTGTTATTATCGCTTTTCTCTGGCACTCCTTATTACTAATAATATGGCGACAAAGATGAGGACAATAGTGTTGAATAATGTAAATAATGTACATAATACCTCATCTCTGAAGTATAGACAGATAAAGTGTTCAGTTCGACATTCCAACCACCTAAAGAAGGTCGGAGCGTACAACGGCCGAAACGTTGGGATAAACATGGCGACAAAGATGATGACAATAGTCCAAATAATGTAAGTAATGTAAGTAATGCCACCTGCGTATTAGTAACATTCCCGCACCGCTTACGGTGAAATGATAAAAAGAAAACACCGAAGATACAT
The DNA here is from genome assembly GCA_964036315.1 of Acanthosepion esculentum. Taxonomy (NCBI): domain Eukaryota; kingdom Metazoa; phylum Mollusca; class Cephalopoda; order Sepiida; family Sepiidae; genus Acanthosepion; species Acanthosepion esculentum. Next base: position 27,490,236 of record OZ038505.1, read on the forward strand.
TTTGGAATGTAAATGTTTACTTATGTCAGCATGTATATGGATAGTTAGGATGAAAACGAGAATATGCCGCTAATATATCTTGAGGTTTTAAGAACTTTTGATTTAACGGAGGAAGAGAAATTAAAAAAATAACTTCAGATCTTAAGAATTTTAAAATAATACTGGAAATTTCAAAAAAGGGTTCGATCTGTGAAACAGATACAGAAAATCGTGCAAGACACAAATGCAGATATAAAAATATTTGTCTACATTTCTGAGGTGCGGTATTCTAAATATTTACATTCCAATTCCAGCGTATATCACCTGAAGAATGCTGGAGCGTACAACGGCCGAAACGTCTTGAATATGACAAGAAAGACGAGAAAAACAGTCTTAACAATGTAAGTTGTGTAAATAGGTTTAATAATGTCAAATTGAATATCTTGCATTAATGTCTGTCCTAGATCAAGTGAGATGTTGTAGAATTCAACCAAATGTCATTTTATGATAGTTTAGTCTTTGTATCCGTGAGGAAGAAGGATCCCAAAACCATATGGTGTCTGCTCCTAAGTCAAGTCGCAATACATTTGCCACCGCGAAGAAGGTCTTCGGTAAAATGTATTCATCAAGAAAATCAAATAGAATGTACAATCGAATGGATGTATATTAATTTTTCAATCGTTTTTTTATCACTGAAGAAATGTCGTGATAAATTCAGAGGCTCAGAAGGCTAGAGGAAATCACCCTTACTACTGGCGGGGAATGCCCTCACTGATTGAAACGTCAAAAAGCAGGAGGTGTCAATATGCACTAGTTTGGGATAATGTATAATGAAGAGATCAGCCTAACGTAAATTCTACTTAATGTTAAAATGATTTATGACATACATTGTTAATGAAGGCACATGAAGAGTTACGGTTCAAGAAGAATCCAAACGTATTTTTTCTAGGAGGAAGCACCGATATAATTATCGAAGAAAAGTGCATTTATGGAGTCGCTCGTTTAATTAGATGATTATCACGTTCAACCCTACATAACAAAACTGACTGATGGGGAAATATGATGTTTGCTACAGTTTCAGTGACCTGACTAATAATAGGAAATCTGGAAGAATCGTTAAAATTTCATGAAACATTTGATACATTGTATAAGTAGCATCTGCTTTATAAGAATGTATATATTTTTACCAAATATAGCGCGAATTAATACTACGCCATTACGAAAAATTGAACACGATTAATAACGTGGATGGATATATACATACATATATTCTACAGTAAACATTATTCTGTGGATAAACCTGTTTGAGTAGACGCCTGTATTTTTAAACAGTGTGAATTTCCTTAACACTGAGTATTTGTGGGACTTCACGAAGAAAATGTGCTGTATTAAATGTTATGAATGCAAAGGTCAACAGACCTAATTCACACTGTTTAAAACATATGGTGGTTAAGCAAACATGGGTAACGACATATTAAAGTGGGAAATAATACACAGGCACACACATAAATATGTATGTGCGTGTGTGCATAAAATCGTTTTAGCTCCGTCTTAATAGCCTTATCATAGAGCTCTGTTGGTTGCTATTGTTTATTTTATGTGCGGTGTCCCTTCAGGACCTAGACGATAATTGCCCTCCACATCTTTTTGTCCCCTGTAGGTCTTAATAAGTTTTGTCTTTTTTATTGTTTCTCCCAAACGCTTTTCTACCATCCAAGTCTATCAAGCATGATACGGGCTGCTTTCCTCTGTCCATCTTACCCTTAATATGTTTCGTGATTATCAGGTTTTCCATGCCCTCTTTCCTCATTACGTGTCCCAGAATTTTTAACTGCCTCTTCCTGGTGTTAAGTATAAGTTCCCTCTTTGTTTCGATTCTCTCCATAACCTCGTCGTTGCTCACATGTTCTGTCCATGGTATCCTCAGCATCCTTCTGTAGAACCACATTTCTGTTGCTTTGAGTTTCTTCTTAATCTTTGAGGAGATTGCCCAGTATTCGCCGCCATACAGGAGGATAAATATCGCGTAATGTGTTTATTTTCTCGTTCTAATATAGGTTTTCTTGATTTTTGTTTTAAGTCATTTTCTTTAATCTTTAAGTTTTCTTTTGATCACCTGGCATTGGATTTTGATATGTAAAAGCAATTATTAGTCCTTTAACGTTTTTTGAGAATTTAGTTAATAACAGAAATGCCAACCTTCTGAATTCTTCCTATTATGATTCCGTAGTCATAGATAAATAACGAATGCAGTCTTGATTGACCAGCACAATTCTCCGGCACACGTTAATTTCAGTGGCTGCTGTAAGTGACTATGGCTTCTGGTTGATGTCTCTATTTCTTCTTCAGATTTGGCTGCATCTGACTATCATCTGCTCCCCAACATGAAATAACTCTTGGCTCGGGAAGCAGTATCGCAGTGGTGATGACGTCATATCTGCTGTTGATGACTTTTTTGGCCAACCGGATGACAGCTTCTCCACCAATGAGATCTAAGCATTGCAACGGACGAAGTGGCTCTTTGTTGAAAAATAAACCTCATTTAGTCACATTCTATGAGAGTATGTTGGTCTGCATATAAACTTTGCAGCCGACATTCGTGAATCTATTGACATGAAAGAAAAGGGCAATAATCTATAAATCGATATTTAATTTGAAATAATATATATGACAAATTTTGTATTGTGTCCGCTCATTTCAAAAACAAAAAAACAAAAAACAACACAAAACAAAACAAAAACAAAAAAGTCACTTTATTTCAGTAAAACTAAAGTTTCTTTTATGTTCCGTTTTGGGAAATCAGATACAATCTCTTTTTTAAAAAAAGATAAACCTGTAAAGTTCAGTTCTTTGAATGATATATTTGATTTTCTTTTCATATACAACCAAAGCAAGAAACAGAAAATGCTAAGCGCCATTTTCACTGTTTCCTTGTACTTTTATTTCGACCAATATGCGTGAGTGATACACGGATTCATAGTTCGTAGTTTGATCTTTCAAAGACATACGGGGAAAAACTTTTAATATTTTATTGTAAGAAAATCGAAATCGTTCCGAGGGGATCTTGTTTACTCAAGAATCATCTTAACTTGGGAATTTATTTTTTCTCTTCAACAGAAAGCTGAACCTGTTTGTGTTTTCTCGATTACAATTTTCAATATATAATTAAAGGATTTTCTGTTTTACACAGAATTCTTTAATAAATTCGACTCAAACTAATGATGTTTTGAAAGCAAACTGTGGCAATATAAAACGCAATCTAAATGTAACAATTCACACAATTCAAATAAATACATTTTGTAGAGTTGAATTATATATATATATATATATATATATATATATATTAAATTGAACATTGAAGTCAGCACTTATAGGCGACAGGCTGTTTCATGCTAGACGCAATCGTCAGGTCTGGCAATTGCGTCTAGCATGAAACAGCCTATCGCCTCTAAGTGTTGACTCCAATGTTCACTTTTATATTTACACACGCTCTATCTCTGATATTGAGCAATTTTTATCCCATAAATATAGCCCACCTTAAGAATATATTTCTTATATATATAATGAAATAGACAAAGTCCGACAATTAATGAAAGGATTGAGTTTGAGGATCGGAGTATATCCATAATGGTTTTGGAAGATTATTTAGATAAAATAAATTGCCAAAATTGTTCGTCCCAATATATTGGAGAAACAAGTAGAAATTTTAAAAAATGCATTTATGAGCACAAAAGAGACCTCACAAAAAACAACTTAGCTAATGCACTAGTCATACATAAAAATAAAAATATGTATATAACGTCATAATACCACTGGGTATTAATTATACGATAAAATTGTTTTAATTTGTATTGTTTTTTTTAAAAAAATAACATATTACATTATAGTATACCCACAATGTTCAGTATAATTTCTCTTTGAAGTAAATGAAGGTCTTATATGATAGTAAAAGGATTTTGTAATAGTGTACCATGCATCTTGTCCATATACAATTTGTAAAGCTTCAGTAAATTATGAATTTTATAAGGCTTTCACTGATCACCGGAATGACATTCCAATGCTACGTTATTGAACCTAAATCTAAATGTTTAAACTCGTTTCCTCGAAAAACGGTACTGATTTGGATAAAACTATTTTATATCGTTTTTAATTCTGTCAAATCCAACTTTCAAATTCAGTGCGATATTTGGGTTTCAAAATCAACCGCTGCTCCATTGAAGCAGTGTCTTTGTCAAAGGATGTCATCCCCGTCCGAAATTGTTGACATGTCTTGTAATATTCTGAATCGAGTAATGGAAGAATTGGCAGCTATACCATTTACATTCAGCATGCACCTGGAGGAATCTACTGACATCTCTGACTGCAATCAGCTGTTACTTTGCGTTCGGTATGTGCATGTTGATCCTGACAAAGAAGAATTTTTATTTTTAAAACTACAAATGCCATCGACATTTTAAAAATGACACTGGGTAACAACAAAAAAAAATTAAAGATGTCTATGTTTTTAAAATCATTTAGGACAATTTTTTCAGCTAAATCCGAAAATGACACCCTTTTCTCTCGACCAGGTCATGTTTTTTCGTTAAGTTGAGTTTTTAAAAATCCGATCTTCTGATTAAATCGATTATATTTGTGTGACATTATCAATTGAATTTAATGAAGTTAATATTTTTCATATGAAATAAGTTTTTTTAAGAAAAAAATAATATTATAGATTGATAAATGTAAGTATATGTAAATTGCATGTTACATCGTCTTTGTTAAAAGATCAGGGCTTGAAATTCCGTTTATTCGAACCGTTAGAATGATCAGCCTCAAGGGTGTCTCTCTTCAAAGTCCAGAGTTAATCCGGCATCATGACTGCATCCCAGTGTCCATGGTACCTGGTCTCTATCGTTTACATTTCCTGATAGAATCCACCCCGCTATTCGTTGCACACTGATCCCAGACGTTAAGGAAACGATCTCTATGTGAGAATAAATGATACATTTTGATGTCCATGTTGCACCCGAGCTTTCTAACAGCAGACTGAATATTGATAACTGCGTAGTTCCTGGCAATGTTGTTGCTAAGAACGTTCTTCACAACCACAACAAAAGCCTTCCCTGCTTCCAGTTCCATTTCGTACATTGAGTTCTCAAATCTTTGAATTTCAGATGTGCCGACGGATTCGAGGGTCATCAAGAACTCGAGTTTTTTACTTCTCCATAGTTAAAGCTGGGCACAAGTATGTAAAGCAGCCGCCATCCTTGACCACAGCTTTGTGAACTGCTTGATCAAGCAGAGCTTGATGTGCAGCGGTGAGAAAACGTATCCTGTCTCTGTGCACGAGAGACTTATTGATGATGTTTGTTGCTCTGCAAGGCATCAAATCATCCCGAACACGCCAGTCCTTTTTCGTGTAATGCTGATCAGTATCCTACGATCCCACATGCACAGAATGCATGGCTACTTAGTAAACCCGGACTGTTTTCCCAAATAAAAATTTCATCATCTTCAGGTTAACGCAAATAAACCACTCATACTAATCATAATGAAGTTCCTCCAACACATACTTCACTATTTCATATTACTCATTTAGTGGAGTCGAGTGAACGAGGGATACAGAGACAAACTGTGTTTACACGTTCCCACACGAAGACGAGATGTGACACATGGTCTTTTCAAACTGGGGACCCGAGCGCGTACACCCGAGCAAGGGACAAAAATTGCCCACAGCCCCGGCAAACGTCAGTTGTGCTGACCTCTTTGAGAGCACCGATCTCCTCCTCTGGTGCAATGGGAGGGTGCGGCCTCGGGCATCTGTTCCCAAGGGTTGGGCACCACTCAGTATAACTTTCTCAGTTGCCCCTCTGTCCTTTGACAGAGAAGCCCCTAAGCGCACTCTACCCAAAGACAGAGACGCAACTGAGAGATGATAAGCCTGCATTAGAATCTCCTCCTAATTAGGTTGCTACTGTGTAGCAGGATACTTTTCAATGATCGATTGCTCCTGACAATATACAGTCTCTAATCTTTGGGTTTGTATTGTGACACGATAAATTTGTGCAGATGATGCACAATATCTGTACAGTACACCAAGGCCTTCTGTTCAGAGTAAAATCGAAGGTACTGTTTATGCCTGTTGCGATACAAACACTTTTAAAGAGAAGGATTTTTTCCTTCAATCTGGATACCAACAGTTCGGCAGAGACAATATCTGTACACTACACCAAGGCCTTCTGTTCAGAGAAAAATCGAAGGTACTGTTGATGCCTGTTGCGGTAGAAGGTGATGCGAGCACTGTTACAGACAAGGTTTTATTTCCAACAATTCGGCAGAGAACTTTGACAAACTGAGACCGGGAACTCATCCATTTTGTTCCTTTTGGGAAAAAGGATGTGGAGCATGATTGTCAAAAGCACTTCTTTTTCTTCTGCTCCAACACCGCCACCAACATCACTACTACTAATACTACTAGTTTAGTATACGATGTATACTTTAGTATACATAATATACTATGGTTTAGCATTGCACAGTTTATTTGGTGTGTTTTGAGATGTAAGCACGTTATTGTGTGTTATTGGTTTATACATATGTTGGAGACATGTTTTAATATTTATGCAGCTTTTTATGACTGAAAATAAATCTTATAATTTAAAATTAATAATTAGTTTTATTGTGTGAAAATATATTGAATATTTGGATATTTTAATATTTTAATGGACATGACAATGTAAACCAAGATGTAAAAACTGCATGTGGCCAGAGCTCAAACATTTGACATGATTTATAAAAACTAATATGATTTTTGGATTCTGCACATCAAAGGTGTCCTAAATCAGCTAAAAACGTTTAGAAAATATATTTGGTGTTGACGAGTCTTATGAATAGATACTTGCCAACCTTAATTTCCATTGGAAATTCCATTTGAAGGAAGATTTGTGTGGTCTGTGCACAGAGAGGGCTCCTGCAATGCTTGGCAACACATCTGGTTTTGCTACTTAGTTGAAGAAAGAAGCTCCTCGGCTCATTGTTACCTATTGTTCCCTTCGTCGACATACGTTTGTCGTCGAAGTAACTGTCAAAAGTTCTGAAGTAAGTCCAATCTACTAGCGTGAATATTGTCAAATTCTTAAGGCCACCGGCTTAGAATCATCGCGTTTCAAGAGGTTTTGTCAAGAAATGATAGAAGATATATGGGGTTCGCTGGCTTTACAGATGTCAAATCTCGATGCGCCTCGTTTCAACTGAGAGCAGAAATTTCTTTCTAGGGGAAAACGTGCATAGTCAGAAGAATTTGTCAGTGAGATCATTCATAGCTTGGCGGGTATATTTGGCCAAATGAATGAAGTAAATGTTTAGATTCAAGGCCATGAAGTCACCCTTATAGGTGATGCTGAAAGGATGAAAGCTTTTCTGGCCATGGTTGGAGGCAAACTTTCCAAAGTTAGAAGAGCCTCAACATTTCTCTGTCAGCCTCCCGCCAGGCAGAATCTTAGGACATTCAGCTGACCTCTTTTAAAAGTTAATTTGTCTCGGGCGATCTCGGGCAAGTTGAAACATGGATACATAAGCATTTCCTAACCGACATAAATTGTATCAGTGCTGAAGATCTTCATTGGCCTCTGGACAAAGGAAATTTTACAAACTTAATTCAGCTCGAAAAGTCTAGCATCATTCTGGTGTGCATTGACACTAACTTAACTTCGTCTGGTAAATCGAGCTATGAATGCCCTGATTTCCTTTGCCGTCAAATCCCTTTGCGAATCAGAATTAGCTGCACTTGTATCGATCGAAACGAAAATTCAGAATGGATTGGATATCAAATATAACATGCGTTTCACCTTATCAAAACCTCTCCACGATTTCATATTCTTATTTAAGGCAAACATTAGCACAACTCATTGAAATGAAGTAGATAACGAGAGAGTGGAAGCAGTAGTAGATGTAGAAAATCTGGTTTAATATACACAACAGAATTGTACTTTATGATTATAATGAGTGGCCCTAACTTTTTAAATAAAATGAAGTGTTTCTAATTGTTTACTTTAAAGTTCATTAATACTTTATCACGTGTATGCCGTTCTCGGTATGACGATAAGCTATACCCACGTCCTGGGTAAGTCGATAAACTACAAACTGGGGTCAAAACATTATGAAAGTGTAAAAATAGGTTTTATACCAAAACTAATTTGTAAAAATTATTACCAGCAATAAATTTTTGAAAAAAAAAATTTATCAGCTAGATATTTTTGAAGGAAAACTTGTAAAAATTAATACCAGAAATAAATATTTGAAAAAAACATTTTACCAGGTATATATTCTTTGAAGGAAATCTTATTACTAGCAATAAAAACTGTCGGCATTAAATAACCCATTGTGGTTGATAGGCCGTAAAACAAACCAAACCAAACTAAACTAATCATATTTATGAGACAATAATATCTTGATAAATAAAATACAAATTGGATGGAAAGTTGTGTTTATATGAATATTTCTGGGAAAGTGGGTCTATATCTTTCACTGGATTCTTAAATGTGTCTGTGACACAAAAAATGTTAAGAATGATAGATACCAATACTTGTCCAGTTGAGAAAGGTAAAATTATACTTAAGGTTAGTCTATTCTCCCCACTACATATTAAATAGTAGGAAGTAAAATGGCATATGTTGGTGCAGTAAAGGTTACTTGGTGATAGCTATCTGTGTAATATCGGTAGGAATACTCGTTTGCAATTTTATGTCTGCCGCCTTTTTTTTCATTATATTTTTATTCATCATATTTGTTATTTTCGGCTGTGGTTAAAGAAGGGACGGTATCCATAGTCTACTTGGCCAAGACAAGCTACACAATCTACAGAGATTTCAACTAAGATATGTGGAGCGATATGGCCAGGTGCTCCGTTGCAATGTGAGCTTAAGACCGAATCCGTTCTTTGAACTGATGATGATGAAGATGATGATGATGATGATGATGATGATGATGATAATGATGATGATGATGATGATGATGATGATGATGATGATGATGATGATGATGATGATGATGAATATTTACCCATATCTAAAGGGTGGGGTGACTTCGTGCGGTTCACAGACGTATTAGTATGAAGTGAACACCAACTGTGCGTCCTGGGCAAGACGGTAAACTACATCCGCGTCCTGGGTAAGACGTGAAACTACATCCAGCAGCAAGGCCTCTGATCAGGAGGTTTTGAGGAGCGTGGAAGCACCTCTTAATTGCTGGTGTTCCCAGGTCTACTCTGACCCGGGGTGTTAGCACCTGTTAGGATCCCAGCTATGGGCAAACAGTTAACTATTACCAGCAATACTGTTTTGAAAAAAAATTATTACAAACAATACAATTTTGAAGGAAATATATTACCAGACAGATTTTTGACAAAATAAAATATTCCCAGCAATAAAAAAAAATGTCGGCATTAAATAACCCATTGAGGATGATATGCCGTAAAATAAAATAAAATAAACCAAACCAAACCAACTGTCTACGCCGGAACGCACTCTATCTTTCCATTTCCGGTCTTATATCATCAGGCAAAGCCCGCCTCTAAAGAACGACTCGCGTGTGAATAAATACATTCTGACAAAGTAATTCGCATTTGTTTTAAGCTTAAGATCGAAGTTTTCGCGCAATAACTTTTCTGAATATTCTTTTTAGTAATATTTTTTTAAACATCTGCGCCAAAGTTTAGTTGTCCAAATACACGAGACTTTAGCAATAAAATGTCCCAAAAAAACACCTCGAAATTAATGAAAAGGACACCAGACCCGAAATCGAAGAAGGAATTCAAAATAAATGTTAATTTTTTTAACCTGTTGCAATTTGATGAAACCAAATTACAGAGAATCGAAAGAAAATTAAAAAAAAAAGAAATTCCTTCGATTATTCAGAATTCAATTGGATTTAATTAAATTTATTCTTGGTGGATTCATTTCAGTCCCGTTGAAGAAATGAAAAGAATTTTAATTTTTTTTAAATCACTAAAATTAAAACCATATAATCTAAACCTCTTTTATTTTATCAATTTGAATTCTAGTCAAAACATAAACAAATATTCATATTGATTTTATTTTTTATTTCGGATCTTATTAAGAGCTTTTTTCCTTTTTTTAAAATCTTTTGATCGATTCGACATCTTTTCTCCCGTCGGACAATAAAAATAAATTAATGAGATGATTGCTCTCCATCTTCGCATAATTGTAGAAAACCTGGAAATTTGGCGGAGACAATAGGCCGAGCAGTCAGAGTGGATTTCCTTTTTTATTAATTGAAAAGATTCTAGTATCTGCAGTAAGCTGTAAGGGAATATTATCTGCTTTCAGGTCGATTGATTCCTAATATTTCCTGACATTCAGACTATTTATATAGCTGCAGCATAATATAGATAGACGCTCCCCAATTTCAGACGTTCAGGTTACGAACATACTTAAATGTATAAGTTCAACCGCCGCATAATAGATGACCTTATTGTTGCTGTTAGGCTTCACGCTATAAAAACAGTCATTGGTGTACTGCGACATCACGGATTTATTCGTGGTTAATTGTGGTTTCTCTAAAGCATTGCCAGTGTGATTTCTCCTCTTCAGTATGTCTACTCGTTTCCGAGCTGTCCAGTCCTCAATCTCCAGTCCTGATAGATTTCAGAAGCGTCTACTTTGCGCGCTGGACGATGAATTATTTCCCACCCTACAACCATTTTCCCCACAGTCGGAACATCGCAAGTCTTTCGCTACTCTATTGTAATCTCTCTCTGGCGATCTACATTATTTAGTTCCACAATTTTGACCATGACAACTAAATCCCGCCATCTAATGTGCACCGGGATGAAGTATACACATTCTCTTCGTATTCCATTGCTAAGAAGGAAATTCTATTTGGAAATCTTCAGAAGAAGAACAAGTAATTCGTGGAATAGAATCACGAGCCGAGGTTTCCTGGATCACTACAATGTTAACCTATACAAGTCTAAGATTAACCTTTCTCTTTCCTACATATCCTCAGAATCAGTAATATTACATTCTCATCTTGCATTAATTCAGTGACCCCGTTTAGTTATTGTTGTAACGTAGAAAGGGTTACTGAATGAGGAATAACCAAAACGAAGGTTGGAAATGGAATGGAAATCTTTATAATATCAACAAATTACAATACTCGCTAGCGGCGTGAAGTAGGTAAACCACTGCTAGTGGTTGACTACTTAGACAGTATATTACTCCCACTCACAATAGTGTCCAACGTATTTATAAGGATTACGACATACTCATTAGTGTTCATAGGTACGGTAAATAGCGCTATTCAAGTCTGTTCATATCTATCTATCTATCTATCTATCTATCTATCTAGAAAAGGTTACTGAATGAGGAATAACCAAAACGGAGGTTGGAATGAAATGTTAATCTTTATAACATCAACAAAATACAATACTCGCCAGCGGCGTGAAGTAGGTAAACCACTGCTAGTGGCAGACTAGTTCGTCATCATATTGCCCCCCCACTTACAATAGTGTCCAACATATTTACGAGGATTGGGAGATGCCCATTATTGTTCATAGGTACGGGATATAACAGTTTACACTTCACTTAGAGGGGCTTTTAAGCCTTGTATTGAGTGAGCAAATAGTAAACGTAAATGTCCACCTGCTCAGACCGATTTGTGTTTCTTTAATACCCACGGAGGCAATTCGTGGTTTATTGTGCAGCTATGATGAGTGGATATCAAAATAGTGATTTTCTTTTCTGCTTAGCTGAAATAGCCAAAGTTCTTCGGCCTTGTTATATAATTTGCAGAACATTTTAAAATGAGAAACTCGTCTATAATTTTTCTTTGTTTCTTGCAGTGTTCTGGAGTTGTCGTGGGTAATAGATCGAAATGAAAAATCCGAGAATAGATTCGAATTCCATTCGGATTCGTTACATCCATTTACGCAAAAATAACATTGGGAAAGCTATGAATACATTTCCACCACAGTTATGGGTTAAACAGTAGGGCGTCCCTCTGGAAACAAATCATTGTTATTCACAAAAGGATTGTTCGTACAATATTCACTCTTTAAGAATTATTTTTCGTATGCAAAGTATGTTTTTGCTTCATGCAACCCATATAGAATATGCCCACTATTTTCATTATTCGGACAATTGTCCTCATCTTCGTCACCATGTTTATCACAACGTTTCGACCGTTGTACGCTCCGGCCTTCTTCAGTAAGTTGGAATGTCGAACTGAACCCTTTATTTCGCTCACTGGGGTAGACAGTTTAATAGATGTCAGTTTTCTTCTGTTAATTCCCCTCACCAAGCTCTCCACCGCCTTAACCAGGTATTGAACTCACACTCTTTGGGTCCTGTCACTGGATCTAACTAACGCTTTTATCCACTGTGCCATGTGTCCTCAAGGACACATGGCACAGTGGATAAAGGCGTTAGTTAGTTCTCTTAAAGGCGACAAAGATGAGGATAATAGTCCGAATAATGGAAATTGTGTACGTAATACCTCATCTCAGAAATATAGACAGATACTGAAAGAATATGCCATAAAAAATAAAATCCCAAATCCTTACTTTCTTCAGATTTTGTAATATTGGAGAGACGTATTGTATGACAACTATCTTCCATATTTAGAGATTTTGGAGAGAAAGCAAGCAGATCCTACTTAGGAATATTTTACAGAATGCTCGTGTTGTGACGACATTTTTTATCATTGAACAATTAAGAGTCACATATTCCTCAACTCGAGCCTTTTACCTCAGGGATGTATTTTGACGACGTGGGCATGAACAATGGTAAGAATAAGCCGCTCCAATTAACATCTGACAAGTTGTATTGGATTACATGGTACCAGTTGGGTGTAGTTAAACCTGATTCTTTGAAGAGTATTCAAGAAAAGAAAAAACTTCAGTAGAAAAAGACATTCGAGTAATCGATTTAATTTTCTATAATTTTAACAAGGATAATTTTGCACTTTTTAAGTTCTCTGTAGAAAATTCAACAAAGGAGTGACAATGGATATAAATTAGGAGGCGTTTTAATCTATAAATAAATTGATAAACAACTCCGTAGGGAATTTTGAAATGCAACGGATTAATAGAAAACGTAAGACGAATTGGGGAATGCAGGCGGAAAATAGATCAGTAAAATAAATTTCGAAATGAGGAACAGAAAAAAAATTGTTCATATAGCCTATTGTGGGTAGTCTATTATGGCGTCTATTTTACCAGAAGTCGTTTATTTGTTTCTTTATTTGGGTCAAAATGATAATAAAATAAGCAAAATAAATTAATCCAAACAAATTACTACGTTAATAAAAACACCGATCAAAATAAAAAAAATAAATATAAAGTAAATATAAAGGATAAAAAACAAAAATAAATTAAATAAAAACAAGCCAAATAATTTGATACAAATAAACAAATAAACGACTTCCGGTAAAATATCAGCCAAAATAGACTATACAAAATGCACTACTGACCCGTATATATAAATAGCCGAGAAAAATAACAGCACTCGTGTCCTGAGGATTGCCTCTAGCATGAAACAGACTGTCGCATATATATATATATATATATATATATATATATATATATATATATATATATATATATATATATATATATATATATATATATATATATATATATATATATATTCTTTTTTATAGATACAAATATTTAAGTAAATGCTCTGTTTATAATAAAAAGTATTAAATAACATTTACCAGCTTGAATGTCCGAAAAACTTTCATAGAAAATATTCGCCCTCCGACAGGATTCGAACAGGTATCCTATACGGAACCATCATACAGCCTGACGTGACTTAACCGTTTCGGCCACTGAGGATCGTTTGGTTGGCAAGATCGAATTTACTGCTTATAAACTTCAATCTTCCATGAATCTCTCACGTACATTCATAACTGCTCATGGCCTATCAAATATAAACAAATGACGTCACACATTATGAAATGGAGAAAGTCCGACAATTATTTAAAGACATTTTTATGTTTAACATTCTTTTTTTATAGATACAAGTATTTAAGTAAATGCTCTGTTTATAATAAATAATATTAAATAACAGATGACGAATATTCTATGAAAATTTCTCGGACATTCAGGCCGGTAAATGTTATTTAATACTGTTTATTATAAACATACTGTCTAACCTTAAAACCCAACGGAAACTCATGACAATTTGCATCGTAGCACTACTGAAAGGAACCGCAAAGCTGAGGAGAATTATGGCAGCTTGAAGACATTTATTGTTAGTTTAATTGTAGTGAAAATTATTAATTACTAGTGCTGTGCTGTGATATCTATTTTCTAAACTCGGTATCATCCAAGCAAGGCAGTATTAATCATGTTCGCCATAGTCTATGAACGTAATCTGTTCAAGGAAACAACGCCAATACCACTAGCAGCAGCTGTTCAGTAATTCTCCAGTCTTCGATATCAGAGGTTGGCAGTGAATATTCGGAGCAAAAAAGAAAACATGGCCGCCTTTATACAAGTGGCATTGAATATTTTGAGCTTTCTGATTGGTTAAATCTTCCATTGGTGAACTATAAAATGAGTCAGCTCATTTTGGTTGTCTCTAGTATACTAAAGTACCACAAAACTGTAACAGGCAGTAAAGCCACTAACACGCAAGGGGTTACACGGTGTGGATGATTTACGAACAGAAACATTGCTAATGAGGAGAAATAGAAAACAGTAACCAGGAAGGCAGGAGATAGCGATTGACATTGCAAATAAATTTGTGCAGATGGAAGTTGGCTGGAAAGTAAGGAGCCGTAAGGGAGTTCCACTAGTGAGAAGAGTGAGATATAAAACTGTCAGCATAGAAATTACGGCTACATCTAATGGCTCAACTGTAAATTGACGAGGTCTCGCCGCCAGTTTGGTATTGTGCTTACATTCATACAGTCTAGGTACCATAGAAAAGAGCCCATCGGTACAATTACCATGAAGGTGTAATAATAATAATAATAATAATAATAATAATAATAATGATAATAATAATAATAGAGTTTTTGTTTAATCATCAGAGTAGTGAAACATCTAGAATCCCGTGTAAGCTGTGAGGATTGTTTTAGAGTAATTTGTTTTCTTAAGGATCATCAACGATATGTTATTTAGAACTAAAAAAATATTTTATTTCAATCATATGATTTTGGGGGGAGATAATAATTATTTATTGACACAATTCCGACTAATTAATCTATGGGAGAGAAGAGTGGATTCATGCCTTTCCCAAAGGTATTTGTGCGTAAGTGAATATAAAGCACTCAGCGTGAATTGAACCTCGACTCTCCAAATAAGAATTCCGAGCCATTATCCATCATACCATCCGCATATCCAAGCTTACATCATCTGGTATTCCCAGGCAGTCACCTATCTAGGATACCAGTTACCAGGATCGCCCTTGCTTAACTTCGTTGATAGAATGAGAACCGTTTTCCAACGTGTTGTGGCCATAATCCTTGAGGGACGTATTTAAAATCACATGTGCTATAGAATAAGTCTGTTTTGTTTCCGTCTCCCTCACTCTTTACGTTTCTGTCTCTCTCTCTCTCGGACACACCGGCACCCCCTTCACACACACACACACACACACACACACACACACACACACACACGTACAGACGTACATACACACACACACACACACACACACACACACACACGGGCGCAACGACACACCGAAACACGCGAAAAGGATCAGGTCGTAGTGATTCAGGTGATAAAATAATCGGTTCTCAGGTAACACACGGAATAAAGGAGACCGAGTCACTATACGGGTGGTTTTTCTATTTTTATTCCAGTAAGAAAGATTTCGATCGGCAATTCGAAAGTTTTTTTTTTTAACCAAAGTCTTTTTCCATAAGTCTTAGAAATTACAGTCAGTAAGCTTACTTCAATTATTTTTCCAGACTAATTCGACGCATCTCCCTCATAAGATATCCCGTCAACTACCCGAGGAAGGGTTTTTGTAAGGGCATCAATGTTTTCTGCATACACCAGAACCTACATTCCACACGACAAAAAATAAGGCAATCCCGAATGTAACAGTTTTGAAGAGCACCCACAAAGCCCAGATCTTTCGTTTATCTAACAGGTTCACCTGACACGATATAATACTTATTTTAAGACCAGGAATTATTTCATTGCCAAAAACAACATGCCAGTAATGGTTGATGAATGGGGTCTTATTGTTTCCTCTTTTTGTATTGATCTTTTTCATTGCCTGCTTTTTAATGGAAACAACAGTTCTAGCAGATGACAAGAAGAAAATGCAAGAAATTACGAGACTACTATGACAGAGCACTGATTCCTCTGGCGCAGTGGTTCCTAAACTGTTTTCTCTGTGCCGCATTTTGGGTTGAAAAGTTTGCTCACGCCTCACCAAATCTTATGTGATGAAAAGTAAATTTTAAAATGTTTAAGGGGAGATAACTGTTAGAACATTATCATTGATAACTCTCTCCACCAATTTGTGGATCCTAGTTACATTCTTAATACTTGATATAAAACTAAAAATTTAACAATGATAAAATCGGGCAATAATTATTTATAACTATTTATACAGGGGACACAGCATTCAATTACAAGTAATCCATAATAATATTTTAAATTTTGAAATCATATTAATTTTTGTTTGTATTTATTTTTTTCAAACTGTTTCTAAATCTTTTATTGTCCTCCAATCATTCCGTAACACCTGCTATCCTTTTCCGTCGTACCGTTTGGGAACTGCTGCTCTGACGGCAGGAGTAACATGGGTTCTTTTATAACCCCAACCCTAAACTTAACCATGTCATGAGGATCAAAACTGTGTTATTGAAACTGGGGATTAAGTTGGAAAAACAAACACTCGTGGTGACTATCAGCTGTCGACTTCTGTTTATTGTAAATTTGCGACAGCAGAAAGAGACACAGGTGGAAGGTTGAGAAAGAACAGTGTCTTGATTGGTTGAAAATTCCGTTAGAAACGACATACAATATACTGAACTGCTATATAATATCAGTCCTCCTATATGACAATGGATACTGGGCAAAATTGCGGGCGTACAGATGAATAGTGAGAATGCAATGAACCGGTGTCGTGAACATCGACGAAGTATTAGAGAGAATGGATACAAAAAGGACCCTCATACTTAACATCAGGAAGAGAGAGAGTTGACATTTCTTGGGTACATAATGCGGAAAGTATGTCTGGAAAAGTTGATAGTCACAGGACAGTCTGAGGACAAGAGGGATAGAGAAAAACAAAGCATAACCTGCCTAACGAACTTAAGTATATGGATGTCGAAATAAGCTTTAGAAGAGATAGCAAAAAGACAAAATATCTAGCGATCTAGCTAGATAGATAGCTAGAAATATATCTATAGTTAAATGTCCAGATAAATTCTGTGGATAGGACAAAATGGTATAAGATGACATCTGGAAAAAAATCTCAGTTTTTTGCCGACGCTTTTTGTCTTCCAAATTTTTCAAGGCAAACAACAAAAACATTTCGATTTCATTTTTACCTTGAAAAAGTCGGAAGACGAAGCCCGCCGGCAAAAAATCTTTTTTTCCAATTGTCAATAGTCATCATACCTATTTCCGTTTATATCTATCTATCTATCTATCTATCTATCTATCTATCTATCTATCTATCTATCTGTCTATTTGTTTATCTGATTCTGTTTAGATCTATCTATCTATCTATCTATCTGATTCTGTTTAGATCTATCTATCTATCTATCTATCTATCTATCTATCTATCTATCTATCTATCTGATTCTGTTTAGATCTATCTATCTATCTATCTATCTATCTATCTATCTATCTATCTATCTGTAATTCCATCAGTGTAATGTTGAGCATGACTAACATAACTGAGTTTAATCAGAGTTGCTCAACAGACGCCACGAAATTATCTTCCGACAGATGCAACAGATATAATACACCAGATGTTTCATCTTAGTATCTCCTCACGCAGTCTTTCTTTCTTTCTTTCTTTCTTTCTTTCTTTCTTTCTTTCTTTCTTATTCCACTATCATATTTTTCATTAATTTTATTTACTAATCTAAAACAGTATAATTAATCCACAATACTTCGTTTAAATATCTCTTATTAAACAGAACTGACAGGGAATATCTACAGTGGCTTTTAGTGAGTTTAACCTAATGTAGAAAATGTATTTCGATGGCCGGTAGAGACATTTACTTATCATTTCACCTCAAACAAGCCGGTAATGCTGCTAACACGCAAGGTGTTACTTGGAGTGAAAGAGAATGTGAAAATTTAACGAGCGGAAATGACAATAGAAGAACAGGTTCTAGAAAGACGGAAGATGACGATTGACACTGCATTTTAAATTTTGAAGAACGTTGGCGGTTCCTAAGCCAGAAACTGAAAGAGAGTTCCCAGGCGAGAAGTGCGAGAAAATAAGTTATTAGAATATAACTTACGGTTGATTCTGACTATTTCGAAAGTAGCATAAAAGCCTATTTGCCGATCTAGTATTGTACGCTTAAATTCATGCGCTCGATGTAGCAAGAACAATTTATCAGGCAACTATTTATAGGAAAGGAAGGAGAAAGTCACGTGACACCTGTGACAATCTGACTGATGTCGAGATGCTATATCAGGACCAATAACATTAGAGTCGAGAAACATTTTGCCGAGAATCTTGAGATATATAGCAGAATAACCTGGCCAGATACGGTAGTAATAAAGGAACCTACGAATATTGTTATTCGTTCCGAGTAATTTTTAAGTTCGGTCGTTTTGAATGAAATACTATTTACATTATTCGGATAATTTTTGTCGCCATATTTATTACAACGTTTCGGCCGTTGCACGCTCCGGCCTTCTAAAGGTAGATAGAATGTCGAACTGAACCCTTTATTCGATAATAACAACAAAAATTGCAATATGAGCTCTGGTAAAAAAATAAAATGAAAACAGCAAAAATTGCAATATGAGCACTGGAAAAAATGGTTACTGAAGACATTAGGTTTATCATGCCCAGAAATTCATACAAAGATGTCCTCAAGGACACATGGCACAGATAAAGGCATTAGATCCAGTGGCAGGACCCAAAGAGTCTGAGTTCAATACCAGGTTAAGTCAGTGGAATTAACAGGAGATAACTGACAACTGACATCCATTAAACATGGCACGTGGAACTAGAACAGTGTAGTGAGCGAAATAAAGGGTTCAGTTCGACATTCCAACCAACTGAACAATTTCGGAGCATACAACGTTGTAACAAATATGGCGACAAAGATGGGGACAATAGTCCGAATAATGTATATAGTGTACATAATATCTCATCCCAGAAATATAGACAGAATTTGAATGAAATAATATCGAAAGTCAAAAGAGAGGGAGCAAATATAGGGTTTTTCGTTAACTTTTCTTCGTATAACTCCAACAGTTAATAATAATATCAACCTACACTGGCTATCATTCGATTTTATTAATTTTGTGTAAGTTTATATTTAATATGAATAAATTAAACGTATTCTTCTAGTTTAACAGAGGCTAAATATGCTTTCTTGTCATCATAAGTGTAATTTCTTAAGTTGTTCTTTAAATTGGTTCGGTTTGTTTTGTTTTACGACGTATCAACCTCAATCGGTTATTTAATGCTGACAAAATTTCTATTGCTGGTAATTATTTTTAAACATGTATTGCTGGTAATAATGTATTGCTGGTACTAATTTTTCTTCAAAATCTATTGCTGGTAATAATTTTTTACAAAGTATTTCTGGTATTAAAACTTATTTTTACACTTTCATACTGTTTTGACCTCAGTTTGGGAGCCAACCACTTACCCATGGCTGGGACCATAGCAGGTCCTAGCACCCTGGGTCAGGGCAAACCCGGGACTAGTAGCAACCAAGAGGGGTTCCACGTTTCTCAAAACCGCCTGATGAGAATGCCTGCTGTCAGACGTAGTCTATTGTCTTACCCAGGACGCGGATGTCGTTTATCGTCATACCCAGGAAGGTATTCTTAAAAGAACTGCCGAACATTCAAGACAGACCATGTGCGAGTTGCTCACCGTTTTTTTTTTGCCAATGTTTACAATAAGATGAAGCAAATGAATAACAAGTTGCTAGCTTCAAAAAGGTACCCAGATGCTTTCCGTGACACTAAAAGTAGTGCAAACAACAACGGATATGACCAAAAGAAAGCAGAATATTAGATAAGAGTTAATTTCTTATTCTCCAAACCGAACCCAGGTTAAGAATGGCTATGGAGAAAAAAAACCCGCTGGCTTTTCTCGAAAGGCATCGTGTCAGATGGAAGCTTGATAACTCACATGGGAATCGGTCGTTTGGTGCCAGAGACAGCTTCATTGATCCGACATTTAATTGGAACGTCTACAATTCGAGAAGCATCGTTTATCGCAGACAGCAGATAGAAATCAGGGAAAGGAAACGGTCGGTTAGCCCGTTTGAAATTTAAGTCCGGAGTCAATCATGCTCCGTATCGATTAATCGATAAGGTTAATCATATTGCACGTTTGGGGGATGATGGAAGAAATGCTTTCCTCCTCTGAACTGATGGAAACGGCTGACGTCAGAGGCATTGCTGGAGCTTTTCACAGAGACGTATTGTCATATTTTGCCTGAATGAGGGGGAAGATATCGATTATTTCAACCGAGTTCCAGCTACCGTGTGGCATATTAAAAAGACTGTAGAGCTCCAAATAAGATCTTGCCCTTATGGAAAAGATAAAGCAAGCCATATATAAGGTAACACAGAGAAATTTCTCCAAATCTGAACTAATCACCAAGAAGCGTCCAATGTCTATTCTTAGAATGGACTTCAGTTCGATCATATAAATTGTCAGCACCTTTCGTATTATCTTTTCGACATAATTTGCAAACGTTATTTTGTAGTTACCCATGTTTGATAATTTGTTGTTTTTAAACAGTGTACTGATTAAAAATGGAGGAACAGTTTCCAGCCCTGTTGGTGACCAGATCCCGTTTATCCTCTTTATTGTATGTCGACTAAGCTGTTTAAGAAGCTGGAAGTCGACATAAACATGTGTATCCACGTTTGCATTTGTCGGAAAGAAGTTGCAGTAATAATGATTATTATTGCATTAAAGATAATATATCCACATATTCCTTATAGATCTATACCTATCTCTCACTTTCTGTCTGTCTGTCTGTCTGTATATATATATATATATATATATATATATATATATATATATATATATATATATATATATATGTGTGTGTATATATATATATATATACATATATATATATATCTTACATGAATATATATATATATATATATATATATATATATATATATATATATATATATATATATATACATATATATATATATATTACATGAAGCATTCATACAAAAAAGATAGTGAAGTTAATGATATAAATGGGGAAAATACATCTTCGCAAACAAATTAACCCCGATCGTGTAGATGAATGTTATGATCCCTGTTTTTAACAAATTCCAGTTACATAAGGTTTTTTATACAAGTACTTTCGATTGTTCATACAGACATCATCAGGTATGGAAATTGATTTGTATTTTACTTCCTGGTAATAAGGGGACAACGAAAAATTAGTTGTGATCCGAAGTATGTTTTTTTTAGAAATGTGTTATTGTTAACGGTAAGGAATTACTTAGATGTAAAAATCAAGCAGGTACGGAAGTTTAAATATCTGCGCAGGCTTTTGACAGAGGAAGGCAAGTGCGACATCTAGATGCATTGACGTATTGGGATGGCCAATGTCGCATTCCAAAAGTTGGGCAGAGTATTGCGGGACAGGAGGATTTCTTTGGTAATAAAGGAAATAGTACTGAGCTGTTACGTGACATCTGTTCTCCTTTACGGCAGGGAATAGTGGACGATTTCTCAATGATGAAGAGACTCGAGGCGACGAAGATGAGGTTCTACAGAAGAATGCTCCGGATATCATGAACCGAGCGTGTGAGCAACGAAGAGGTCTTAGAGATGATGAAAACAAGGAGGAGGCTTATAGCTAACACCAGGAAGAGGCAGCTGAATTTTCTGGGACACATAATGAGGAAGGAGGGCCTGGAGAATCTGATACTCACATGTCGAATAGAGGGAAAGAGAGACAAGGGAAAACAACGCATGACGTACCTAGCGGCCTTAACAAAGTGGATGACAGAACGTGGTCTAGGGAAGGAAGCCGAGGGAAGGAACTTGTTGAGATCTGCAAGGGATAGAGTTAGGTGGAGAGCTATGATCACCTATGGTGAGCTATGATCACCTGAAAGGACATGGCACATAAAAAGGAGAAAGGACACATAATGAGGAAAGAGGGCCTGGAGAATATGTTACTCACGGGTCCAATAGAGGGAAAGAGAGACAAGGGAAAAAAACGCGTGACATACCTGGCAGCCTTAAGAATATGTTGACAGAATGTGGTCTGGAGGAAGTGGGAGATGGACGGAACTTGTTGAGAGGTGCAAGGAATAGAAGCAGGTGGAGAGCCATGATCACCTACGACCTGAAAGGACACGGTACATAAAAAGAAAAGAAAGAATATATTTAAACAAACTTCTGAAATTTCTGCATCTTTTCTTTCTCTTTAATATCCAAATAGTTTCATGATGATCAGTCCAACATATTAATTTTATTATAATCTCCGGTGGAGTAATGGATAGCGGCTTCGGATTGAGAAATCAGAGAGCCAAGTTCGAACTCTTGTCGAATCCATTACATTCACTTACGTGCTAATACCCTTGGGAAAGGTATGAATCCTTTTCTTCTACCCCCAACTATGAGTAAATAGCAGGACAGACGGGCTTCTATAGCCTTGGATGGCAACTGGTCTACTGCGATAAAAAAATATCTGCCTCGTCAGTCATCTATCGAAAGATACATGATCGCCTAAGCCTGTATCAAGCATGACACACAACTGACTGATAGTCTATGTTCGTGACATTCTTAAAGTTATTCAGTATCTTGTTCATATCTGATGGCCCTCTGTGATTGAGCTAGCACGAAGTCACAAGTCATCGTGACAGAGGGTTTGAATGTACTAGCCTTGCTCAGGCTGTTGATCATGCCAAATGAGGCGCTTACACCTCCAGAAACTCTAACCCCGGCCCGCTCAGCATAGTTGCAGTATAAGACACAGGTATACTCTGTGGGTGTTGAACAAAATGCAAGTGTCACCTGAATCTTTCTCCAACAGAGATTTGCTAGTCTGGAAAAGAATCGCCGGCTATTATCTTGACAATTTTTTTAATTAATTTTTGATTATTCTCTGATCTCTTCAACGATTTTTCAATTTCCAGCGTCATTTTCCCATATTTCAATAATTTTATAATATGTTATTTCCCTTGTGAGATTATATCTTTCTTACAACTCATGGTATTTATATGTGAAAGGCTTTATCACAGCGCTTAGGTAGGCGTGGGAAAAATCATCATCAGCATAATCACCATTACCAGAAGTAATTGCCAGTAAATTAATAGACAAAGGTATTTACCAAATATCTCTATGACTACTGTGACTGGACTATACAAAGACGTACAAATATCCTCCACCTTCCCGTCATACTCTGTATAGATATCCGGTTACATTTCTAATTCAATGCGCACTAACCAAGCGAGGTTTGCGGCATCTTTCATCTTTTCTTTTGCCCATGTGTCCCATCCAAAGCCATTGATGTAGCATAAATTAGTTCTGTGATAAGATTTAGTCTCCCTTTAATTTTCGATATGCCTGGGTGTTTTTCTCTCGTTGGAAATAAATGGACGAAAGACTAAGGAATATTTTGTTAATTAAACCCGTTTCATGTGAACTATTATCCGGAACTAGATTCGACGTCGAAGAAAAAGATCGCCCCGGTTTCTTGCGTAAAGGAAAATCGTGGAATTTAACATGAAAAGAAAATATTTCTATTATTTAAACGGAGTATGAATTTAATTGGATGTATACTTATTGAAACATTTTAAAAAATTAAACAGACAAACTTGTTTACAGACAATGAGAGATTCACACACTCACATGCTAACACCCACACACATAATTATTTATATATATATATATATATATAGATATATATATGTATATATTTATATATATATATATATATATGTATATATATATGTATAATAATAATTGAACACAAGCTCATTGCATATATATATATATATATATATATATATATATATATATATATATATATAAATATATATATATATATACATACATATATATGTATATATATATATATATATATATATATATATATATATATATGTATATTTGATTTTGTAACATAAAAATATTTTTATATATATATATATATATATATATATATATATATATATGAAAATATTTTTGAAGGTACAAAATCTAATTACAGAAATAAAAGTGTGTAGCTTAATATTACAAGACATGTTAAAAACGAAGCAACCGGTTTCGCTCCCGCTCTTCAGGCCTCTACGGGAGATTGAACTTGAATTAAAACAACAGAAAATGTGTAATGAGAAGGAGAAGGGGAAAATAATAATAATAATTGAATACAAGCTCATTGCATATATATATATATATACATAAATATAGGTAACTATACTCGTGTCGAAAAACCTTCGAACTCTTGATTTAACAACAGCCAAATCAATCACGAAGGAAAAAAAGGTTTTAAAAAAAGAAAGAGCCAGGAACATGAAAGTCTGTCGAAAATAATCGCACAGATACAGGTTCAAGGCCCAAAGAAAAAACCCCGATACGAGTAAACAAGTAACTAAAGAGCTCAATACAAGCGTAGAGCAAACCTAGTCAAACCTAATGAGCTAGACACACCTACCAAGGTTTCACTTAGGCAGATCGTCAGGGTCGGCTGATATATATATATATATATATATATATATATATATATATATATATATATATATGTGTGTGTGTGTGTGTGTGAGAGTGTGTGTGTTAAAGGAAGAGTGCTTAAACAAATTTTTTTTATACTCAAACACAAGTACCATAGTTATTATTAAAAACTTTATTTTTTTATTTTTAGTAGGTACACGGGATTAATCTGATATCCTTGTTTTTGTTTTCATACCCACTAAGAAAAAACTTTGACTGTAATAAGAAATAATATATAATTCATCGGGTCTGAAACATCAACAGAATGCACTGGACGTCCGTTTCGTC
Source organism: Acanthosepion esculentum (assembly GCA_964036315.1). Taxonomy (NCBI): domain Eukaryota; kingdom Metazoa; phylum Mollusca; class Cephalopoda; order Sepiida; family Sepiidae; genus Acanthosepion; species Acanthosepion esculentum. The sequence goes on from OZ038505.1 coordinate 27,515,384, forward strand.
ATATATTTGGCACTCATCTGCTGACAGTTAGGTTTTCAGTCGAACACCATACAAACTGTTCTACGGGCCTCGGCGAAGGAGAGGTAGCAAATCAGACTCAATATAGCGCTGCTGACTCACAAATTTCGTGGTGGAACTCAACTGAGATTAGAGAGAATCTCAGTTGAATATTTACAGATGTGAAATAAAATAAGAATTATCATAAAACTAAATTAGAATAATATTATTCTATGTTTAAACCCGGTTTTAATAAGAGTAGTTTATATATATATATATATATATATATATATATATATATATATATATATATATATATATATATATATATATACACGTGAATAATGTCTATTCTACAAAGCATTAAATGAAGATTATGTATTCTTTTTTGTATTGTACGGACACCTTTTCATCCATTAACATAGATAAATCGGATTTATTTTTATTAATTCATTTCTTTGTTTTTTTATGGATATTTATTTATTATGCATCTGTGTACAGTTAATTATATGAAAATTATATTTATTTATTAATTGGAACTACAATAAATTAAAAAACTGCAGGTGTACGAATATTTGTTTTTCCACTGGGGGCCGGTGCTCTTTTACTGGTTTATATATTATTGATTCTGTCTTTTCGATTGAATGAGATATTCGTTCTGGCTGCAAAAATCATGTACCACTCCTCTTTAAAAATTTTCCTATAGATTGTTACTCTAATGAAATTCAACCGTTTACTATAACTCGTTTTTCTGTCATTAATAAAAATCTTTTAGTATGTTTCATGTCGTGTGAGTGTTAAATTGTCTTTTTCTCATTACTAGATTTTATTCGTAACACGTTTAAGCGTGTTGATTTCCTCAACTATTTATTATTGTTGAAGATACCGCGAATTTTCGTTCAATTTCGCAACCCAATCGATGACATCTGAATAAGTTGATTTGTTTGGAAAAATACTTTGTGGTTTTATAATTTCTTTAAGTTAGTTTAATTTTATAGGACCTCATGTCAAACAACATTTTTAAGAATTTTTTTCCTTTTTAACAGTGAAGAATACATTCTTACGATTTCTTACTCTTGAGTATGCAACATACAACAGGGCAGGCGTAATTATTTCTTTCTTGAGATGAATTCCACGTCTTGGAAGCGTTTGCCATTGTGATTTATTTGTATTTGTCGCAAATGCAGGGCAGACTGGAAACTGGGTCTTTGTATATATAAAAAGAAAAAATTAGTAAATCATTATTGTTATTTTAATCATTATTTTTAAAATAGTGGGAGTATTTTTTATGTTAAATAATAAAACTTTTAATTTTTCACCCCCCAAAAAAAGCTTTTTTGTACAAAGCTACCCACACGGATCGAATGTGGCACAAGGCCGGTTTAACGTGAGCTTACCTCGCCCGTAGGCTCGGCCAAAAATATGCCCACTTACAACCCGTATACACAAGTTTAGGGACTGTCTACCTCTCCGGACGAAACTTTGCCCTGTGGCAAAGCCTCGTCCGAGTTCCTCTCTGCCAAACAGAGAGTTCAACAGCAGAGCACCATTACTGGTGCTACTATATTTAACAACCCCCCCACAGGGGTCGAATGTGGCACAAGGCCGGTTTAACGTGGGCTTACCTCGCCCCGAGGCTCGGCCAAAAATATGCCCATTTACAACCCGTATACACAAGTTTAGGGACTGTTTACCTCTCCGGACGAAACTTTGCCCTGTGGCAAAGCCTCGTCCGAGTTCCTCTCTGCCAAACAGAGAGTTCAACAGCAGAGCACCATTACTGGTGCTACGTTATTTAACAACCCCCCTACACGGGTCGAATATGGCGTAGGCTCGGCCAAAAATAATAATCAAACAAACAAATCCTTTTACCTCATATGGGGAATATGCTATTTCGGTAGACGAGGAAAGTTGGCGTCTGTCTTCTCAACCTCGGTGTGGAATGAAATGAAACAGAATATTAACCATACGCGTTAAATTTAGGGTATTATAAGAAAACACAATCTCAAAAGCTCAAAAGAGATACCTTTATAAAATTTGATATCATAGATATCTACTCATCTATCTCCAGGGATTCTTTGAAGATATGCGTTAACATTACGAAGAACTATAGGGAGATCACTGATGAGGAGACTAATATCATTTTAACATCCAGAAAATCACTTCTGATTCTTTATAATTCCACCTGGACTAAGTGCCATATGACAAATTTGATGTCGCTATAGTTGCATATGATTCAGCCCACGTCGATGATTTAATATGTATTTATATTTTAGATAGCCTCAGTAGAATAGTAGATTTCAAACAAATATATCTTTGCAGAGATGATGGACTTATTTTCATCCCCAATAGTAATGGTCCAATAACCTCGAAGATTCAATGAAAAATCATTAGAGCCTTTAAATTACTAGGATTTAGGATTGAGATATCCTCCAACCTTAAAATAGTTGACTATTTAGATATCACCATTAACCTCATTAATAAAACGTTTAAACTATACCAAAAGACAATGAAAACTCCATCTATATTAATATTAATTCTAACTACCCCAAAACCATTGTGAAACAGACCCATACCACTGTTAACACTAGGATTAGTCGATTGTCATCCAACGTAAATATCTTTAATGAAAATAAAAAATAACATGAAAAAGCTCTCCACAATAGTGGTTTTAAAAATAAATTGTCTTATCTACTCCTATAAATAACACCGAGCTATCTGAAATGAAATGTAGACACAGAAAAAAAAAATGATATGGTTTACCCCGCTTCTGCAACATGTCAATTGTTAACATCAGACAGTATATTCTAAAGTTAATCAATAAGCACTTCCATACAAATAACCGTCTAAGTAAGATTTCAATAGGAAAATGATTAAAATTAGCTAATCTTGTACCAACAGCATTTATAAAATTATTAACTCACATAACAATTAACAACCAAATTTTAAAGAAATACTATGAGACCGACAACAAACCTAGTACCAAACCTTCCTGCAGTTGTAGATAAAAAGATAATTGTCCAGTAGAGGGCAAATGCAAAGCTACCGCACTTGAATATAAATCGACTATTTTCCACAAAGAAAATATAGAAAATAAAAAGGTTTACATTGGTATTTCTGTGTGCTAATGGAAACACAGATTTTATACCCATAAACACTCATACTTTAACCGTAAACTTAAACAGCTTTTTCAAAAATAATTTGGGAATTGAAGAACGCAAATTTAAACCCACAGACAGTTTTTGAAATTTTATTTTTTCAAAAATTCCTAAAAGTTTTAGAGATAGGTGTGATTTGTCCGTAGAAGAAAAAATGAAAATAATATAATACAATAATGAAAGCCAACTATTGAATATCGACATAAAACGAATTCAAATTTCCATATGATAGTTTTGCGTTAATTAGCTACCCAAAATCACTCCCCGACTCGCATCTCTAATAACTCTTCAAATATCGACAAAATAAGCCAAATACTAATTATAAATCCCATAGTGGAATTTTGCTTTATTTATCTACCCTAAATCATTCTCACTCTCTATATTAATTATAACTTATAACTTTCATCTACTTAGAATATTTCCCTAACTCTCTTTACGTCTCTCTTCATATATATATATATATATATATATATATATATATATATATATATATATATATATATATATATATATATATATATATATATATGGAAGTTTGGGTTCGTTTTCTACTTCTTAATTTTTCAATTAAAGTTAAACATTTTTTTCTTCTAATACACCCAGATTGTCGTAATATGGTTAATATTCTGTTAATTTTTTTAAAAATAAAACTTCTCCCCTTTAAGATAAATACCTACCATCCTCCTTTCACCTGTCTCGGGGGTAATGTCTGACTGAAAAAGTGAAAAGTGTAAACTGTGTATTAAGTGTTTTCGGCAGGTTAGGGTTTAAGTTGACCCTTTTGCTTCCGATCACAATTCCTCTCAATTAACTGCTACATCCCACTTCCTATATCCTTACAGACATCAACTTCATTTCATTCCACACCGCGGTTGAAAATTCAGACCACTTTCGTCATCTACCAAAATAGCCTATCTATTCCCCATATGAAGTAAAAAGTTTTGTTTGAATATATATATATATATATATATATATATATATATATATATATATATATATATATATATATATATATACAAATAGATAGATTGCATATATATATATATATATATATATATATATATATATATATATATACAAATAGATAGATAGATTATTAGCATACTGAGATAGTTACATAATGCACATAGTCAGATACATAGACAGATAATGCACACATTGAGATAAATAATTATATAGATTGATAATGAACATATTGCGATAGAAAATTAGTGTATTGAGAAGGATAGATAGACAGATAATGCACGCATTGAGATAGATAGATAGATAGATAGATAATGCACACGATAATATAGATGTTGAACATATTGAAACAGCAGACAGACAGACAGACATACATACAGACAGATATATATATAGATAGATAGATAGATAGTTAGTGAAGACATTGAGATGAATAAATAGATAAATAATGAACAGATTGAGTTAGATAAGTAAATTAAGATAGATAAATAGATATTGAACACATCACCAACACATCAACAGATAGATAGATAGATAGATAGATAGATAGATAGATAGATAGATAGATAGATGGATTCACTTATTATAAAGACAGCATAACTCGTTTCTAGAAATGGGCTTGGGTATGGCATTTCTATTTTTCCGGCGGAGAACATTGCAAAAGTAGATTGTCCAATCCAACTTCACATTCTCATTTTCTTTTTGAATTAGGCGCCATTGACTAAATCGAAACGCGAGCTGTTTCAAGATATTTCCTTATGTAACAACAGTCACTATACATACGCCTCTATACATGTGGGGGCGCGTAGGAGAAAATAGAGTTATCTGTGTGTGTACAAATTTGCATCGTGAATTCTATGTACGACTGTGCTTATAGGAACAGCATTCGGGGAACTGTACAAAAAAAAAAGAAACCTTGTTTCGAGATATCATCTCTTTTGTAAGCTGTAAGGCTTTCAGGATGCACAAAGACGTCGCTTGAATATCAAGATAAAGGTTTTCCAGTTGGATTTTGAGAAAATTCCTTTCTTTTTCTTATCTTTCCGATCGGGAGATTATTTCCTGATAATCAAGGGAACAGGCAGCTCCTGCATTTATTTATTTTTGTGATTGCGCGACATTTTGTCAGGAATTTCGTGGTAAAACGATTTCAATTGATCTTACACAAGAAATCAAATCTAAGAGAGAGAGAGAGAGAGAGAGAGAGAGAGAGAGAGAGAGAGAAAGAGAGAGAGAGAGTGGGAGAGAGAGAGTTGTAAGTAATTAAACAAATCAATAAAATTAAAAATGATTAAATTCGATTGTCATCACTGGAAGAATTTTAGAATCACTTGTTTATTTTGTCGTTATTTTGTATTCCTGTCGTTTCGCTTAAATTATTCCGACAAATGCAGAACAAAAGTTGATATTAATATTTGTCATGAAGCCAGTAAATATGTGAAATAAATTATATTTATTATTGATGACACTATCTGTACTTCCGTCCTTATTATTATGATTGTGCATTGAGATTTCAGACCAACATTCCTGTTCATCTAAAATAGGGGTTAAGTGACAACAAGTCATCAGACAACGCCAGCACCTCTCCTCATTTTTTTAAGTTCTCCCATTGTGTTATAGTGGAACAACCTGGCACACCCCGACATTGATTGGTCAGTCTATAAAAGACTAACGAACTATTAGAGAGACAGACAGAGAGAGCGAACGCGACCCTTCTGAACCTCCGTGACTTATCTCCTGTTTCCCTTAGTATTACGAACTCTTTCTCATTTGTACTTGACGTACAATAAACCATTGTTATTTGTTACCTGATTTCTTGTGTTATTGTAATCTTTTCATTCGGGATTACTTTGTTGTTTATATTGTATAATCCACGATCTAACACATTGTTTGTAACGTGTTTATAGTTTCTCCATTTTTCAGTTCATTCATACTTTTTGTGTTGACAGTGCTCGAAATCCGATGAATGTTACTGTCATTTTCATGTTCCATAATTTCATCTGATCAGGAATGGTTCACAGACAAAAATAATTTGTTTAGCTGTCCATAGGAACGAACAAAAAATAGTTTTTAAAGGCTTAGATTCCTACCTGAATGTTCTTTTTAAACTCACTTCTATCTAAACAAATATATTTTTTCTATTGGGATTTTCCCAATTATATTTGGTAACGAAAATATTGTGACGCCAGCAAGAAGAAAGGAACACAAACACAGATGGAATTGTTTGAAAAATACTTGTATTGTAGGAAAAGAGAGGAAAGTTTCTTGCAAATAGTCGGGTTTGCGGAACGTATCTGAAAGATGCGTCCTTATAACGGTTTAACATTTCCTGTGTCGTTTTGGCTGGGTTGAAGAAATAGAGCCTTGCTTCAGTTGCTGTCCAAATCCTCACACGTCATGGTATTTAGATGACGGAGAGTGCAGACGGGGAACGTCTTGTCTCTGAGGGTCCCACAAACAAAAGAGGGAAGCGAGTTCGTAAAAAACGCTCTCGTGTGAGTTTGGTGAAAATCTAAAAAGGTAGCCTGTGATTGGTTGTTTTTCATCCAATCAGAGGGCTCCCAGTTAGCAACTCCGTAATAATTTCAGTATTTCTTTTAATCTTTCATAATGTTTTGCAGTAATAATGACATCCAAGATCAGACATGATTTTACTTGTTCACAAATTATTATATCTAGTATTAATGTTAGTAACGATTCGTTTTTCCAAAGTCTTTTTTGCAAGTACAATTTCTCTTCTGAAATATCGTTACAATTTTTGGTTTCCGATTTTTTTTATTCTCGGTTTTCGATTTTCGATTTTCGAATTCCTTGCATCTCTTCCTTAGTTTCTGAAGGTTTCGCCCTTTTATCGAAGTCTTTCATTATTCTTTTGCTTCATGTTTTCACATCAAGTTTGTATTTCAATGGATGGCCGCCTGAGATTATGAGCTGATGTAAGCTTGGGTTGCTTGGTATTGTTAATCGGAATTCCGTGTCCCAATCCCGTAAGGTTCCTTATAATCACTTGCGCCCAAAATACCATTGCGAAAGATATGAATTTATCATTTCTCTCCCAGTTATGGTTTAATTAGTAAAATTTGTATGAATCACCAAACCATTATTACCTAAAAAAAAAAAAAAGAATTCGAAACCTGCGTGAGTAATGCATAAATCTACACATGCTGGTAGGATGTGTCATATAGTCAGTTCCACACAGGCTTATATATGGGGTTTGAGTTTAATGACAAAAAAATTGTCAGTTTGCTAAATCAATATCAAAAACATATCAGACCTAATAATGGCAACGGAATTTCCAGGACCAACTCTTCTGAGCAGCTAAAAGTCAAAGCAACGGCACCGTGTCCCGCTGGAAGATCAAAATACAGCAAAGGATAGGAACAGATACTTCCCAATGAGTATATTTGTTTGTTATTTTAGTAGAAATCCATACGTAAGTACAACCATCGTTTTTGACGGATATTCTAAATGACGTAGCCATCATTTTCATTGCCACATTCACAACGTTTCAGCCGTTGTAATCCCCGGCCTTCTTCTGGTTATTGGAATTTTGAACCGAGACTTTTATTTCGTCCACCGGGGGGGGGTAGATTGTTCTACTTCCACGTGCCATGCCTCTTCCGCATGTCTCATTTATTTCCCTTTAACGAAACTCTCCAAGTTTAGATTCACCACTGCTGTAGCCTGGCATTGATCTCGTAAGTCTTTGGGTTTAGTCACTGGATCTAACCAACGTCTTTATCGACTGGGCCATTTGTCCCTGAGGAGTTGTGAGTACAATACCAGACCAAACCAATCCAATCCAATCATGTGATGAAGGCCGTTGTGAAGATAGCAATGAAGATGAGGATAACAGTCCGACTAATGTAAATGATGCAAGTAATCATAATACCTCATCTCAGAGATATAGAAGCCGAAACGTTGTGAATATGGCAATGAAGATGAGGATAACATTCCGAATACTGTACATACTCTTAATACTTCATATCAGAGATATAGAGGCCGAAACGTTGTGTACATGGCAATGAAGGTGAGGATAACAGTCAGAATAATGTAAATAATGCAAGCAATCAAAATACCTCATCATAGAGATATGGAGGCTGAAACGTTGTGAATATGGCAATGAAGATGAGGATTCCGAATAATGAAACTAAACATAATACCTCATCTCAGAGATATAGACAAATCAATATTTGGTTTTAAAGAAAAGAAACATGTATAGATTTGTTTCAAACTTCAATGAATGTTCATTTTAAGTTCAGATGAAATGTAACTTTGAATATCCGTTGCGTTATTTTAAGGTCTATTAATCATGTTTTGCCTATCGATCCAGATGCTTTCCTGAGAATCTATTTTCGGTTGATGTTTTGATTTCCTTTTCTAGATTCATCTTCTTGTTAATCCTTCATCGACAGAAATGTGTTCGATTTTATCCTTTATGATATTTAGATAAATATTGCCAATGCTGTGATGGAAAAATGTTTGCTACAAATGAAGGAAACATTTATATATATATATATATATATATATATATATATATATATATATATATATATATATATATATATGGCCGACTCCCCCAAATCATCTATTCAAGGTTTTCGAAGTCGCAAAGAATGAAAATTCTGATGAGTATACATCGGCTTTTAACAGATATAAAGAAAAGTCTGATACATGCATCCAGGTTCTATTTTGTTACAAAAATCAAAATAGGAAAAGAAGCCAAAACGAAAGATAGCGTGCATTTCGGCAAGAAAAATAATTTATGTTAACAAAAGTCTGATTTATGATTACTCTCTAAAAATCATGTTATCATGAAAAAAATGACGATATATATATATACATTACAAAACCACACCTGTTAGAATACGCGAAATAAAATCAAAACAAAAGAACGGACGAAAGTTATAACTGTTATATAACGATAAAAAATTTAAAAAAATTAATAAAAGATAATATACTAACTTACTTAAAAATCGAAAGCCAAAAATATATAGTGTAACAAATAAATAACAACAAGTATAATAAATTGATCTAAATACATCCAAATATATAAATAAACTAACAACCGATTACGATAAACTAGCCGTTTAGAAAAAACAAATAAAGATAATCAACCCAAATAGATAAATTAAAAACTGTTCCGACCGAAATAATAGTAAGAACAAACCACAACATCCCACCCCAAAATTCAACAAATAGATTTAATCAATAACAAATAAACAAATATATAAGATAAAAAATAAAAATGAAAATAAATAAAAACAAGCAAAACAATTTGACCCAAATAAATAAGCAAACATCCGACTTCCGGTAAATGACCGCCATAATAGACTACCAACAATAAGCTATATAAACAAATTTTTACTACATTAACAAAAAAACACCGATCAAAATAAAAAAATAAAATAAATATATAAAATAAAAAATAAAAATAAAATTAAAAAAAAACAAACAAAAAAACAAGCAAAATAATTTGACATAAATAAATGAACAAATAAGCGACTTCCGGTAAAAGTAACCGCCAAAATAGACTACCCATAATGCACCACTGACCCTTATATATAAATAGCCGAGAAAAATAACAGCACTAGTTGCCTGACGATTGCACTAGCATGAAACAGACTGTCCCCTCTAAGTGCTGACTTCCATGTCCACTTTTATATTTACACACGCTATATCTCTGATATTGAGCACTTTATCCCATATATATAGCACACTTTAAGACTATATATCTTCATATATATACATATATATATATATATATATATATATATGTATATATATATATATATATATATATATATATATATATATAAGTTATGTTCTTTTCTGAAGACAATGACGAGAATAACACTCAAAGCAAATTTCTCATTAATAATAACCAGAGTTGTTTTGCATGTCCTTGAGTCCGTCCATATTTTAATCCGTACATGAACGTATCAACGTGGTCCAATTATTAGTAAGATTAATATTGTTAGTTCGATTACAACCGGTTCGTGAGTTCGATCCCCACTTGGTTCTACATACTTTCGGCCTTGTGCCAGAACTAAGGAACGCTTAGAAAATCACCATATGCTTATCCGAACACCATTTGTTTGTGTCAATCATCTACACGTATTCTTTAATCTGTCGCTCTTTTAATCCAACCAGAATTTAACCAAAATGTTTTAATTCTATTTATTCTGAATCCAATTTTACGTGTACGAGTGCAGTAGTCCGATCTAACCACCATTTTATTAAAAGATTTTTAATCATTTCACCTCAAGCAAGGCAATAAAGTCTCTAAGGCTCAATGGGGTTATTGAGAGTGAAATAAACCGCTAGTATTTTATTGAGGAGAAAGAGAAAGATGAACGACCAGTATTCAAAGAGACAGAAGATGAAGATTTAGGCTGAGTTTCCATTTTTGAAGACAGGAAAGCAAGACTCAATCGGAATAGAGGTGTATAGGGGAAAAATGCAAAATAAAAATATTAGCATAGAACGTTGCATAAAGCTATTTTATCAGTAAAAGGATGGTGCCTACCTACCAATCTAGGTACTGCACCTAAATTCTTGAAGTCGTGATACCAAATACGAAAGCGTCCTGGGTATGACGATAAACTACATCCGCCTCCAGGGTAAGACGATAAACTATGTCCAGCAGCAAGTGTGTTTAATCAGGAGGTTTTGAGGAACGTGGAACCACCTCTTAATTGCTGGTGTTTTCCAGGTCTACCCTGACCCAAGGCGTTAGCACCTGTTAGGGTCCCAGATATTGGCAAATTGTTTACTATTACCAAAATACATTTTTGAAAAAAAAATTATTACCAGCAATACTTTTTTGAAAAACAATTATTACCAGCAATACTTTTTTGAAAAACAATTATTACCAGCAATACATCATTCAAGGAAAAATATTACAAGAAACAGATTTTTGACAAAACCAAATATTACCAGCGATAAACAATTTTGTCGGCATTAAATAATCCATTGAGGTTGATATGCCGTAAAACAAAACAAAACCAAACTAAATACGAAAGATGATCAGAACAATTTCTACAAGTCGTACAAGGTCATTCAATTTTAATCCGACTTGTTCAAAAACTTTGTTTGTTTTTCTATCATTCCATTCGACAGGTACCAAAAGCTTTATGACGAACGTCCTTTTAATTGAATCAATATTTTATGAAAACCGTTAATTCACATTTATTGTCTGTTTCTGTTTGGATCAATCAATTTTTTAAAAAGAAAATCCTGTAATCTCAGCAATATTTCCCCCATTTCCTATTTGTTTTTCTTTCAGTCTCTTGTTCGGATACACTCGAAAATGACCTCCAATCGGTTGCGAACTAGGGCAGGAATTGGCTGGTTAAATTTAACGCCTCAAAACAAAACTGCTCTCTATTACTCACCACAGAGAACCATCCATGTCACCCACCCCCATTAGAATATCTGACGCTCAACTCCACGAAAGCACCTTTTTGCGACTGCTCGGTCTCACAGTGTTTGCTGACCTGAGATGGAACAAATACATTGAGTCAATAGCTTCGTCCACCGCAAGTAAAACTGGTTCCCTGGGCCGCGCCAGGAAGTTTTTCTCGCCGGAGTCGATTCTTCAAATCTACAAATCAACCATTCGCCCTTGCATGGAGTATTGCTGCCATATATGGTTTGAGCCCCTTCTGTTTGTCTCAAGATCCTTGATAAAATCCAAAGACGGATATGTAATGTAATTGCAATGTAATTGGCAATGATCTTGCGTCTCGTCTGCAGTCGCTCTCTCACAGACGTGCCGTCGCCTCCCTCTGTCTTTTTTACAAATACTTTCATGGTAACTGCTCCGATGAGCTACTTTCGCTGGTTCCCAGACTTCATGAATGTAAACGTTCAACTAGGATGGCATCTCGCTTTCACATTTTCACTGTGGAAACTGTTAAATGTAGCCATCACTTCTACTTCAATAGCTTCATGTCTCGCACTTCTCGCCTGTGGAACTCTCTCCCCTTTTCCTGTTTCCCTGAGAGCCCTAATCTCCAACTATTCAAATGTGATGTCCATCGACGTCTCTAGATTCCTTGATCTATCCCCTATCCTTCTCTTCATCCTTTCCTCTATCGCTTCTCTTTCCTCTGGCTACCCTCTGTCACCCCTTGCGTGCTAGTGGCTTCCCGCCTTGCTTGGGGTGAAACGCTAAAAAAAATACTTTCTTTAATCCAACCAACTCTCGCTCATAATGCTGCATCCACATTTAGTATTTCTTTTGTATTTTTATTAATCTGTATTTACAGGTGCAAGCCTTTTAATAAGACCAATACATACCTTTTATTCAAATTACATGTTTATATTTCTATCAATCCATTCTTTTCAAAAGGGATTTGAATAATAAATATGGCATAAATTGATCTCTCGTTTTACATTGTCAGAAACAAATCAAACAATCTGATCTAATACATCCTAATATATACAACCAATCAACCCTGTTTTTCTATAACAATTACGACTGAGCAGTGTGTTCGATCAGCACAGTGCTGATATATGTAAACTACCCTTCACAATGATGGGCGCTTCAGTGCAGTGTAATGGTTAGTACGAATGTTTCGCTAGATCAATCGCCGTATGATACAATCAATGAAATAAGCTGATATGTATTAACAAGTGATGGCGTTTCGACCGTGTAAAATCTTCGTAAAGTCTTCTTACAGATAAGCAATATGACTATATGTTATTTCTAATTTTCATAAGAGTCGTTAGTTCCCAACTCTGTATCTATGCTGATGACAAAATTATTTACTTCTGTTTAAATAATAAATCTGCTCAGAACGATGTCCAATTACAAGTTGATCTTAAAATGACCTGTTGTTAGATGGGACAAGGAGTGGCTTGTAAATTTTAATGTCACAAAAACGAAACTGCTATCTTTTAACCATCTAGGAGAACCCTTTTCATCATCCATCACCATAGCGGATAGTAACCTTCAGGAGAGCCGTTCATTGCGTCCTCTTTTACTACGGGTTTCAGCTGACATGAAGCGGAGAGATTGTCTTGAATCAATTAATAAGTCTGCAGCCAAATAGTTTCCTATGTCATGCTAGGTAATTTTTCTCGCCAGAATCTATCTGACATATTTATAAATCGACAATTAATCCTTGTTTTGAATATTTCTGTTACATCTCGTCTCGTGCTCCTGTTATATATTTAGAGATTAATGAGAAAATCCAAACAAGAATCTGATATGTCATATCGGCTTCAGACATTTTCCTACCATCGTAACTTTTCTATAAACATTTTCAAGATAATTGTTTTGATTAGCTTTCCTCTATGGTACCTAGATGATATGAATTTAATAGCAGTTCTATAACAGAGGAAAGACTTCGTCATTTTACAGTTGAAATTGTTAGATGTAATCCTAGGATATATACTAACAGTTCTTTTTATCGCACTTTCCGCTTGTAGAAGTCTCTTCCGGTTTCTTTCTTCCGGGTCAACATTGATCTTCAAAAATTAAAGTACAATATCAGTCTTTATCTTCTGTCTTTTTAATTCTTAGTGGCTTTATTACCTTGCTTGGCTTGAAATGATTAAAAACAAAATAGAAAAAAAGTAACTTAAATGGTTACTTCGGTCATTCTTCCGTACATGGTCTCTTTCTTAATATTAAGTTTACCCATAGTCTCACATTTTGATTTTGTTTGAATCTTTTTATCGTACTCACATCGAAAAATGCGTTTATAAAAGACACCTGATCTTCCTTTGATAAGCAAATTTCAGAATTAAAAGAAATGCAAGCTACAATTTATGAAGGGGAAATTAATCTTATTTGAAGTATTTTGAAACAATTCGCTTAAGAGAAAAGTCTCTCTGCTCGCGTCGAAAATAAATTTGTCAATTTGCTATTTTAGTAAAGTAATTTTTGGTTTTTACACCCGTTTTTATATGACGTAAACGCTGTCACGAAAAAAGAGAAATTAGCATAAATCACTTTAAATTTAAAACGAGGTTCTGTTGTTGCTATGGTGATGAATTAAGAGAAAAATCACTTGAGTAACAATTGCAATTTTATTTCATTCTACTTCCGTTTCCGCAAGTTCCTTTGTTTCACTTTGGCTTTTTGCAATGGCAGCAATATCTGAAAACAATTTCAATTAGAAATTAAGCTGGTTGGGGTGGGAAAAAGACAGTCCCCGGAAGTTGCAGACTGATAGTAGAAAGTTGTTTTTTAAGAAAGTGATTACGGCACAGGTTATTCGTTATCGGGAAGAAACACACAGATAAAAAAACAAACCAAAAAACAAAACTCATTTTGCAGTCGGGAAAACAAGTAAAGAACGCAATTCAAATTTACTCATTATAACAAGCTCGTTTCAAATGGGATATAATCATTGAAAATTGAAAAGCGCTTACCAGACAGAAAAAGAAAAATTAAAGAAAGAAAAACACCGCCATGTTTTAAGATTACGTTTTCATTAAAGCGTTAAAATAATTTGATGGTGAATGTTTTAATGAAGCAGCCGGTGTTTTTCCATGAAAAAGGGAATCATTAAACGAAATAAAATGTTGTTTATTAAAGCAGAATAAATAGATTGTAATTATTTTAGTATATTTAAAAAGAAAAAAACAACTAAAGCGCCTAAGTTTTTATTTGCACTATCCGAACTGTTGTCCTCATCTTTATTGCCATATTCACGACGTTTCGGCCCTTGTACGCTCCGGGATTCGTGAGGATCTGTCTATATTTCTGAGAGGTTGCATTGGAACTATTTACACTATTTACATTGTTCAGACTGGTGTACTCATATTTGCTGCCACATTCACGACGTTTAAACCGTTGTACGCTCCGGTCTTCAGAATCTGTCTATATATCCAAGAGGTGGCATTGTAACTATTTACACTATTTACATCATAATTTTTCAGCCGATGTACGCTCTGGCCTTATTTAGGATCACTCTGTATTTCTGAGATTAGGTATCGTAATTATTTACACTATTCACATCGTTCGGACTGATGTCCTCATCTTTATCGTCATATTCACGACGTTTCGGCCGTTGTACGTTCCGGCCTTCTTCAGAATTTGTTTATATTTCTGAGATGAGTTAATGTAACTATTTACACTATTTACATTGTTCGGACTGTTGTCCTCGTCTCTATTGTGATATTCACGACGTTTGTACACACCGGCCTTCATCAGGTGATATACGGTGGAAATTTGAACCGAGCATTTTACTTTGGCCACCTGGGTAGATTGTTCTAGTTCCACGTGTCAAAACTTTTCTGGATATCACAGTTTCAGTTAATTCCCTTATAGTAACTCAATTCACCAAGTGTTTTTGTTTTACTTCTACTGTGGCCATGTATTGAACTCACAGGTCTTTGATTTAAGTCAGTGGATTATTTCAACCAACTCTTTTATCAACTGGATGTGTCCACATGTGTCGTGAATATGACGATAAAGACGAGGACAACAGTACGAGCAACGTACATAGTGTAAATAGACGAACTCATATCAGAAATATACACAGATCCTGACGAAGGTCGGAGCGTACAGCGGCCGAAACGTCGCGAATCTGTCAGTAAATATGAGGACAGCAGGCCGAACGATATAGACAAATGCTTAAGTTTTATGATGATTTATAGCTGTATCCAAGTTTTTTATTTTAGGACAAGATCTCCAAAGAAAATTTTCATGCACACACTCAATATAAGAATAACTAAGGTTGTGAACGCACACGTGTCGGCATCCTAAGCGAATATTGCTGCAATATATGGCCTGGAGCTCCTGTAATATATCTCGAGATTGTCGACAAAATACAAAGAAGGGCCTGTCATGTCATTGGTCTTGGTCTGGCATCTCGTCTTCAGTCACAATCCCACCTCCGTGGCATGGACTCCCCGTAACTTTTCCTGGCCGCTGTTCTAGTGAGCGCTCTCCCTTGACACCTCGATCGCATCAATTGAAGCGTACAGCTAGATTGGCAACGAGGTCTCATCAATTTATTGTTAAAATAGGTAAATTGAAACGTAAGTTATATTATAATAGTTTTTTTTCTCCTATTTCTCACCAGTGATTTTCAAAATGGTTTAATGTAGCCTAGATCGACATCTCTTTTCATGAAACCGTTCTTATATTGTCCTTTCTCAATAAAGTCTTCTCATTTTTATCTTTCTAATTAAACCCTGTCATCTTAGTAGCATTATCACAGTGCTTGCGATTAAAAGGTTTAAAAACGTTTTGTTTTGGGTATCATTGTGTGCTTGTTTTTTTAGGCTAACTCTATATTTAATTATCAAAGCGTGAAACAATGTTGTGTAAGCCGTCATATCAAATTCCGTTGTGTTTTATATCTATCATTCTATCTGATATCAAATGTCATTATAGTGAATACTCGCACTGGGATTAGAAACCCTATTTTTATTTTAAAAAGCGTGTATTACGTCTGTCGACCTGCGACTTCAGAATGTCATACACACTGACGTAATACACACTGTTTAAAATATATCTCAAATACGGGGATACATTTTGATGGCGTTTGAAGTAAAAAAAAATCGTATAACAAATAAATTCGTTAATTATTTACAAACAACTGAGCATATTGTATCCTTGGCTAGCGGTTTTGTTCTATTTGGAAATTGGTCAGTGTTTATAATAGCATACGTTTGGGGTCTGTCCTTGTGCCCGTCTTTTCTTTTCGGTCTATGTTTTCTTTCGATTTTTTCAGGGTTTTCTCTTGGTTCTTGAACTTTATTTTATTTGTTTGTTAATTTAACTACTTTCTTTTTGTAGTCTTTCAGTAGGCTGCGTCACAAATACCGGTTTTAAAATATTTTGGATTGATCTATCTATCTATCTATCTATCTATCTATCTATCTGATTCTGTTTAGATCTATCTATCTATCTATTTATCTATCTATCTATCTGTCTGTAATTCCATCAGTGTAATGTTGAGCATGACTAACAGAACTGGGTTTAATCAGAGTTGCTCAACAGACGCCACGAAATTATCTTCCAACAGATGCAACAGATATAATACACCAGATGTTTCATCTTAGTATCTCCTCACGCAGTCTTTCTTTCTTTCTTTCTTATTCCACTATCATATTTTTCATTAATTTTGTTTACTAATCTAAAACAGGATAATTAATACACAATACTTCGTTTAAATATCTCTTATTAAACAGAACTGACAGGGAATATCTACAGTGGCTTTTAGTGAGTTTAACCTAATGTAGAAAATGTATTTCGATGGCTGGTAGAGACATTTACTTATCATTTCACCTCAAACAAGCTCTTGGTTCTTGAACTTTATTTTATTTGTTTGTTAATTTAACTACTTTCTTTTTGCAGTCTTTCAGTAGGCTGCGTCATAAATACCGGTTTTAAAATATTTTGGATTGATCTATCTATCTATCTATCTATCTATCTATCTATCTATCTATCTATCTATCTATCTATTTTCTTTTCGTTTTTCCTTTCATGGCTTCTTTCATTATTTCGATTTTTATCTCTGTCACGTCTTTTTTTCTTTCTTTTTTCTTTTTTCTTTTTATCTTGTCCTCTTTCTCTCCATCTTCTTTCGTTCTATCTAGTATTTTTCTTCTTCTTTTCTTTTTAACTCGTCTTCTTTCTTTCTTTCTTCTCCCTTTTTGTCTGTTTCTTACATTATATTTATCTCATTGTTGTTTCTTTTTCTGCTTTGTTGCAAACCTTCTTTTTATCTATCTATCTATCTATCTATCTATCTATCTATCTATCTATCTATCTATCTATCTATCTAAGTCTTTTCATATCTATCTATCTATCTATCTCAGTCTTTTCATATCTATCTCAGTCTTTTCATATCTATCTATCTATCTATCTATCTATCACAGTCTTTTCATATCTATCTCAGTCTTTTCATATCTATCTATCTATCTATCTATCTATCTATCTATCTATCTATCTATCTATGTAATCTATCTAAGTCTTTTCATATCTATCGCAGTCTTTTCATATCTATCTATCTATCTATCTATCTATCTATCTATCTATCCATCTATCTATCTCAGTCTTTTCATATTTATCTATCTATCTATCTATCTATCTATCTATCTATCTATCTATCTATCTATCTCAGTCTTTTCATATCTATCTCACTCTTTTCATATCTATCTATCTATCTATCTATCTATCTATCTATCTATCTAAGTCTTTTAATATCTATCACAGTCTTTTCATATCTATCTATCTATCTATTTCAGTCTTTTCATATCTATCTCAGTATTTTCATATCTATCTATCTATCTATCTATCTATCTATCTATATATCTATCTATCTATCTAAGTCTTTTCATATCTATCGCAGTCTTTTCATATCTATCTATCTATCTATCTATCTATCTATCTATCTATCTATCTCAGTCTTTTCATATCTATCTCAGTCTTTTCATATCTATCTATCTATCTATCTATCTATCTATCTATCTATCTCACTTTGTTCATGTCTATCTGTATATCTGCATAGGGACTTATCGGGTTGAGATACCGGTCCTCGTACGGTTATCGAAGTTAAGCAGCGTGAAGCCTGACCAGTACCTAGATGGGTGACCACTGTGGAATACAAGGTACTCTAAGCTTTGATGTGTGGGTGATGTAATGGATAATGGCTCGGATTTGGTCGGGTTCGTTATATTCACTCGCTCGCAAATAATCAGGCTAAATTTGTGAATTCCCCACTTTTTCCCAATCTCTTCTCCACCACTAGTTCCTCCCCAGCTATAGGTTAATTAGTAGACCTTGTATTGGTAAAGTCATTATTATCTTCAAAATGATTCTCAAATATAAATTTAATTCTAGCATTAATAACGGTTGGTAAATTGTAAAAATAGCTCTCTCTCTCTCTCTCTCTCTCTCTCTCTCTCTCTCTCTATATATATATATATATATATATATATATATATATATATATATATATATTGACATCTGTCTATGTATTTATTTACCTATATACATATATGATGTAATGGAATAATCTGTAACTACTAATAAGTATCTGTAAGTCAACGAACTACAGAGACTTGCTGCGATCTAATCCAGCAAGATGGTCGAACTCTATGCCTTGGGACAGAGAGTAACCCGGACGAGGCTCAGCCGAAGGGCAGAGTCTCGTTCGGGATGGTTGACCAACCAGATTTTTTTTACAGTTTCTACGGGCATTTTTGTCGGGGCCTACGGGCTCGAAAAACCCAGGTAAAACTCGGGCTTGTGACACATCTTCCGCTCGTGGAGGGGCAAGCATATATTGACCTGCTGCGATCTAATCCAGCAAGACGGTCGGACTCTCTGCCTATGAGCAGAGAGGAACCCGGACGAGGCTCCGCCGAAGGGCAGAGTCTCGTTCGGAGAGGTTGACCAACCCGATTCTGTTTTTACAGTTTCTACGGGCATTTTAGGCCGAGCCTACGGGCTCGGAAAACCCACGTAAAACTCGGCCTTGTGTCACATCTTTCCCTCGTGGGAAGGGGCAAGTAAATATCGACTTGCTGGAATCTGTTCCAGCAAGACGTTATGTATAGATATATATGTATGAATGTATATGTATGGTGTGGGTGTACACGCCTATATGTATGTATGTACGTGAAAATATAAATATATTGTTGTGTATGTGTGTATACGTATGTGTTTTTGAACATAGAAATATAGGTCCTTGCTGGATTAGATAATCGTTATTTTTATATGTTTATATTAGATTTGTAATCTGTAGTCGATATCACCTTTGTCAAATTTTCTTGATTACACAGCGGCCCTTTTATAAATGGCCTTCGGTTTTAGTTCCACCACCCCATCTCTCCGACCCCTTTTTCTTTTCCTCTCCTTCTCTCATCTTCTGAGCTTTAAGATTATATCGTCTATTGTGTGTGTATATCACCACAAAATGTATACTCTTTTCCGGTGTATCTTTGATGTATTAGACATTTGAAAATATTCATATTTCTCTCGCTTAAACCATCTTTGTCTCCCCTCTTTAAAACTTCTCTCTGTACAATTTTAATCCCTCCTTCGTCTTTAGACCTTCATGTCCTTCTCTCGTCTGTTACCCCTCCCTATAGCTTTCATTTACTGTAGCATTCGTCCCACACTCTCATATATACACTCTCACTAAATTTTATTTTTTATTCCCAGAGTTGTTTTTTTTCTGTGTTTTTTTAATTTGTAGGTCTGATGAATTGGATCGTATTTACGATTCCAATGGAATAAATTATGACCATGCAATATTAGTGTTTAAGCCTTTTTATTATATCCTTACTCTGTCCTGGACATTGAGTTCTACCTGGATTCTATCCTCTTGGAATTATTTTTATACATATATATATGTATGTGTATGTATGTATGTATATATATTTATAGATTTTAGATATATGATTGCATATGTATGTGTATATTTACCACTAATATTATCAATATATATATATATATATATATATATATATATATATATATATATATATATATATATATATATATATAAGAATTAGGATAAATTGATTGTTTATATGGAGCCTTTTATACAATCCCTCGTGCAAATGGTTTGCCTGTGGCCTTGTTTTGCTAATTAACTTTAGACAGGTTAGAACGAGTTGAGAATAAAATAAAATAAAACAAAGGCCTTGTTTTGATTCGAACTAAATGTCAAATCATCTGGTGAATGGACAAATCCCAAAAGTCAAGTATGAAATGTCATTTATTCAGTGTTTGAATTATCAGATGATATATGTAAAAGCTTAAAGAGGTTTCGAAAGGCCAACTCCCATTTACACAACACACTGTTGCACTGGCCGACATTGAAGTCATAACCTCTTACGTTTTAACTTAACTTTAATCTGTTTGTTAAAATTATCAGCTTATGAAATGAAATAAGACATTCGTGAAAATAACATGATTGATTGTTGTATGCAGAAAACAACCGTTTTGATTCTGAAATGGTGCCAAGAAATTTAAAGAGTGCTACTTATATTCCAAGGACATGATATGAGCTTAAAAGTAAATGACCTGAGTTTTGTTTGAAGGAGATATTTTATGAGAAATTCGAGAGACACCCATATATATATATATATATATATATATATATATATATATATATATATATATATATATATATATATATTATGAAATGGACATATATATATATATATATATATATATATATATATATATTATGAAATGGACATATATATATATATATATATTATGAAATGGACAAATATATATATATATATATATATATATATATATATATATGTGTGTGTGTGTGTGTGTGAGTGTGTAAAGGCATTGGCATACAGAGGGTTATGATAAGTTTTTAGCCACCCTTGATTAAAGCTACTCTCATTTATGAAAGATAGTTGACTTAGTTGAATTACACCGGGGACATATAATAGGATAGAATCAGTGTGGCTAGTCAAATAGTGAAATTGCTAGGTATTTCCAGGTAAATCATCAAACGGTTAATAATATTGTCAAGAAATTTAATGGAGAAGGCCATTGTCATGTGGAACAAAAATTACCAAGCATCGTGTGTGTGCGAACAACAAGGATGTTGAAGAAGGAAGTCATCAGAAACGGTTGCGAGAGCGTCAAAGATGTCACCACCAGCATGAAAATGTCACCATATGTGGTGAGAAAGACTCTTAAAGAGCTAGGCTATGAAAGAAGAGTTGCAAGAAAGAAGTTAACAGGTACAGGCATATGGACTGGGCGAGAGAATTCAAGAGCAAAGATTATGAATTTTAGCCGTCTGTAATTTGGTCAGATGAAAGTAAATTCTGCCAATATTCGAATTCAAGACAGGTTTATGTTTGGAGAAATCAGAATGAGACTTAGAACATTGAATGTCTGCAGGCGACTGTGAAACTGGAGTAATGTTGTAGGATGCTGTCTGGTTTGGAGGAAAATATGTGCTGATTCTTGTTGACGAACCGTTGAATGTCCCAAAATACTGTCAAATATTAGAGAAAGATCTACTCCCACTGTTTGAAACCAATCAGATTGACAAGAATGTCTACCGTTTTTAAGAAGACGGAGCACCATGTCACGAGCAAAGTAGGAAACGGCTGGAAGGAATCGCAAGGGATCAAGTCATTGCTTGGGTAGAAAATGTCCTGACATGAATCCAATAGAGCACGTTTGGGAGCACCTTCACGCAAAAGTTCAAGGGCTTGTAACCAAAATCACGTCAGTGGCAACTCTTACAGAAACATTTCTAAAGGAGTGGCAAAATATGGATCAGACGATTGTTGATAACTTGATCAGATCCATGAAAAATCGAATACAAGCACTGAAACTAGCAAATGGAGGACCTACTCTATATCAGTTCCAAATACTGTTTATTTGTGTTGAGTTGGGATTACGTAATTAAATTTTGAAACTTTTTGTAGTTTATTTCTCCTGGCTAAAATCTTTTCTTAGGCCACTGTAATTACGTGATATAATAATATTTACGTAATAACGTGATATAATAATAATTACGCAATTACGTGATATTATAATAATTTAAAAAAATTTTTGGTTTTAATAATAATTGTTTGTTTTTTTATAATTTTCGATGCGATCATTTTAACATATGTTTAAGAAATGCAATTAATCAACGTTTATTTAAAATTTGAAGGAAAAACTTTACTCGCCGTTATTTTAAATAAAAAATATAAATCCTGTATATTTTAAATACAATATTCTTACTTTTCTGAAAATTAAAAAAAAACTGTAATTCCATTATAGTATATGAACTACGCCGGCATTAATTTAACCAGATATTATTAAAATTTAAATTATTTACCAGTCAGTCTCTACTCAGCAAGTGAAGACTGCGTTGTGCATGAAACTCCGAGGCGTGCTACAAGTGAGAAATAATACGTATATTTATTAATATATATATATATATATATATACATATATATATATATATATATATAGCTTAGTGTCCCCATTCAAAGTTAACTAGTAGGATCAAACTCTCCCACTATCTTTCAATCTATCGCTGTCACTCTCTCTCTCTTTCTCTCTCTCTCTCTATATATATATATATATTTTAATTTTTATTTTTATATATATATTTCCTCATTTTTTTTTATTTTTTCTTTCGTTCTTTCTGTCTTGCTTTTAAAACCTTTTTAAGCGAGTTCATTTTTTTTGTCCTGAAAGGTTTAAAAAAGCCTTATAAATTACCTTAATTTTATAAAGTGATAATTTTGGTTTATGAAATTGAATAATAAATTAAACTATATTTGTATTTTTAACTCTACTAAATTATGAATTGATTTTCTTCTCATTCATGACGCAAGGTTATTAGTAATGCTGATTTAGATTATTTTCAATCAGAAGCCGCGATTTGCGAAAATCAAAATTTGATAGAGCGGCCGTATCAAACATAGCCCGATCTACTCACACAAAAACCCATGTTGATTCGCTGAAGAGACTCTTCATCCTAGATAATGTGGTAGAAGATAGGGATAAAAAAGGACTAACCATTAACTGCAAGAAGACAAAAACTATGGTCATCAACAAGAGAAAAAAGCACCAGAAGCGATTTACCAACTGGTATATTATCATTACGCAGAAGCTTAAGTATGTGGGAAGCGTTTTTATCAGCGGATGCTACATCGAAATCAGAACCCGAACTGGACTAGCGAAGATGCCTTCCAAAAGCTAAGCAAGATACTGAGAAACGGAAAAAAAATTGTTAGAAAGAAAGAAAAGTATCCTGGATTGTTATAAGATATCCACCCCCACCCCGTTATATGGCAGTAAATTCTTGACAATCCCCACTCGGATGACGGAAAAAAAGAAATCAGAGGCAACAGAAATGTTATTTCTAGAGAAGGATACTGAAAAGTCGCTGAACTGGGCGTGTAAGCCAAAAGTAAGTCTTAAAGAACACGGCAATATGAAGAACACTTCAGAATCACGAAAAGGCTGCTGGAATTCCTTGAATATATAATGAGGAAGGACGGCTTGGAAAAAGTTAACACTCACCGGGCATATTGTGGGCAGGAAAGGTAGAGGAGGTCATTGTGCCGCTTACGGGAAGGAATGGCGGAAAGTGGGGGTAGGAATGGGAGAGAAACTGCTAAGAAACACTCGAGATAGGAAGTTGTGGAAGACCATGAAAATTTATGCTCTGAAGAGACCCTGAACATAGCAGAAGAAGAAGAATTGTCTTAGTTGACATTTCGAATACGTTATACCATATGTAAATACTTATAGATGAGGTCCATGTAAACTACGTTAAGTCGGTGGGATTGTGACAGAAGACTAGATGCTATGTCAGGACCTATAAAATTGCAGATTCTTCTTAGAATATTGTCAATAATTTAGAGACTAAAAAAAATTTCAAGTTGGTACTAAACAATTTCAAATGGAGACTAAACAATCTCAAGATGTTACTAAACAATTTCAAATGGAGCCTAAACAATTTCAAGATGGTACTAATCAATTTCAATTGGAGACTAAACAATTTCAAGATGATACTAAACAATTTCAAATGGAGCCTAAACAATTTCAAGATGGTACTAATCAATTTCAAGTGGAGACTAAACAATTTCAAGATGGTACTAAACAATTTCAAATAGAGACTAAACAATTTCAAGATGGTACTAATCAATTTCAAGTGGAGACTAAACAATTTCAAGTTGGTACTAAACAATTTCAAATGGAGACTAAACAATTTCAAGATGGTACTAAACAATTTCAAATAGAGACTAAACAATTTCAAGATGATACTAAACAATTTCAAATGGAGACTAAACAATTTCAAGTTGGTACTAAACAATTTCAAATAGAGACTAAACAATTTCAAGATGATACTAAGCAATTTTCAATGGAGACTAAACAATTTCAAGTTGGTACTAAACAATTTCAGATGGAGACTAAACAATTTCAAGATGGTACAAAACAATTTCAAATGGAGACTAAACAATTTCAAGTTGGTACTAAACAATTTCAGATGGAGACTAAACAATTTCAAGATGGTACTAAACAATTTCAAATGGAAACTAAACAATTTAAATTTGGTACTAAACAATTTCAAATTGATACTAAACATTTTCCAGTTGATACTAAACAATTTCACATTGAGACTAAACAATTTCAAGTTGGTACTAAACGACTAAATCTTTGTTAGCTCAATTTCATTGTTATACCTCATTTGCTTTGTTGAAAAATATATTTGCCAACATGAAATTGTTTATTATCAATTTGAAATTGGTTAGTCCAACTAGAAATTATTTAGTATCAACTTGAAATTTTTCAGTCGCCATTTGAAATTGATTAGTCTAACTTGAAATTGTTTAGTCTCCATATGAAATTTGTTACTATCAATTCGAAATTGTTTAGTCCCAACTTTAAATTGTTTAGTACCAACTTTAAATTGTTTAGTACCAACTTTAAATTGTTTAGTCTCCCCATGAAAAAGTAAACGCGCAATTCCATTAGAAATACTTATCAAGTTTCTATATTTCAAAAAGTCAGCGATTAAAAGTGAATTCTGTATCATGTCTATTTTGAATATGTAAACACAATGAGGATCCCCTTTTATATATATTGACCTGCATCCCGGAGCGTTTGTAGGCCTGGTTATATAAGTTTGCCTATCATCTGCAGCTTGATGTCAGTCTGTTGTGCAGTCGCATTGTCGTCTGCATATTGAATTTCTCGTATGCCTGTGACAGTCCTCTTTGTACAAAAAATAAAAATAAAATAAAAATACGAATAAACTATAATTTTGGGGAAATTAAACTTAAGTGTGATGTTTCCACTATGGGAGCTTACAATAATTAAGAAAAGAGTTTGTTATAAATTTATTTAGAACTTGGAATTCATTGAATTTGGATTGAAGCCTTAAAACAGTTTTAAATAGCTTTTGCCAAATCAAAAACTGTTATACGCAATGTCGATTCGTCGTCAGAAAAATCGACTGTTGATTCTTGTTCTAGGAAGAACTCTAAAATTCTTCTTTAACTGTTTATGTAGGCAGTGCGACGGTAGCATGAAGTCATGAAACTATCATTCCCCTTAGCCGTTACAGATGACGCCAACGGGGACGCTTTTTAACTTGCAATTTTTTAAAGAATACCATGATAAACTATTAGCACGTTACTATGCATGTCTTTAAATAGAATTCGTTAGTGAAAGAAACGTTATTCTATATAAAGGAACCAATAAAATGCCAGAATACTTCCATCCGAGAGAGAAATGCACATATCAGAGTTTGGACGGATGCTTGTCTCTGACCAGGCACATAATTAGGCAGACCATTTTTCGTCGCCTGTGTCGGAGTTATCTTCAAGCTTGTTAAACCTCGGACGATGATATGAATATCGAGTGTCAACACGTTAGAGGTATGTGAAGTCCTCGTTTAATCGGCAGAACATTTCTGGCGCAGAGAAAGGAAGAAACAGATAAGGTAAATTGTAATGCCAGGCGATTAATCCCCGATTAAGAAATACTTTATTCACTCGAAATCATAAAAAGGGGGAAGGGAACTGAGATTAATGATAACCATAGGGGAAACCCTTGAGCCTGCCTGTGGTCGTTATTCTTTGGAAAACAGAAAGCACGGCACCTAGCGGCCTTCGAGTAGAATCACACATCTCCGCCGAAGGCGAGGATGAAATAAATCGTTTCTTGTTTTAGGAACGTGAGCAGGTGAGTGCAAGAATCGATTTGAGGAGTCTGCTAAGATCGATATTTACAGCATGGGTGAGAAGACTTCTTCTTGAGGTTATTACTATTCTCATCCATCTGTTAAAATTTGTTCCTTCTAGGTGCCGACATTTGCATATTTTGGTCTCCGAATCTACAAGAACTCCAACAGAAGGTATGAAGGAAACCAAGAAGAAAGGACTAAGCATAAATTTATAGAATACATAAAGCAAGGTAGTTAGTCAGATGATGAACAGAAAAGGCAAATTACAAATTGGAGATACCAAAATCAAATAAGTAAAAAAAATCCAAAAAAATCTGTTTAGTGTAAGAGATGAGGTAAAGTGCGACAGTGAAATCCGAAGCCGCATTGGGATAGGCAAATATGTTTTTAAAAAACTAAGTAAAGTATTAAGAAACAGAAAAACTTCGTTAGAAATACAGAAAAGAGTACTGAATTGTTAGGGGAAATCAGTTTTCCTATCAAACAGGGAATGCTGGAAAATCTCCTGAAAGATGAAGAAGAGACTTGATGCAACAGAAATCTGGTTCTACAGAATGGATCTGACGGTTCCATGGATCGGATATGTGAGCTACGACAAAGTTCTAGAGAAAATGGAAATGAATAGTAAACTTATACTTAACATCAGAATAAGACAGCTGAAATATCTATGGCACCTAATGAGGAAAGGGGGCTTGGAAAATCTGATACGCATATGGTAGTTTGAAGGTAAGAGAGACAAAGGAAAATAACTCATAACAGTGTGCGGAACATGAAGAAGAAGAATTTCAATTTATCTAATATTTTTTAAAAGACTGCGTCAGAGTAATAATCTTCGTAATCGATAGGAAAAGTTCCATTCTTACGATGTCGCAACTTCCCAGAGATTTCAGAATGCAGAAGCGTATATGAATTACTAGCAGCATGGCCCGGCGTTGCCCGTGCTTGATTAAAAAATCGTCCGGCTCATACAGCAATCGCTATCACTTGACTTAAAATATTTTTGCCCTTTCTTGACTTTAAAGTAGTGCCCTTTGCTGTGCTGATGTTGCTACATGCCTTACTTCTTGCCTATCTCACACTTCGAATTTTTTCTAAGCGCTATACTAAACATTAAATCTGTTACGAAAAAAGAACTAAACAAAATGAACACAAAACGATCAGCTTTAAAAAAAAGGACTCGTAACTGGAAAAACCGAATGGAAAAAGAAAGTGGCATGCAGATTTAAATTTTTCCCACTTGTAACGAATGCAGCTATCGATTCTTTTGCATGCTAGCATGCTAGTTAACATTCGTGTCAGTCAGCTGTTGGCTCTCACGCTGGCCAATAGAATATTCCTGCCTATTCGTGGCAGCCAGCTATAGGCTCTCACTCAGTAGAAAATGTCCGCAAACTACATGAAAACTGCTGTAGAAGCATGAAAAAATTGATTATTTCCACTATCGATGGGAGTTGGAAAATGCAAAGTCGGTCTTGGACTTCACACACACACACACACACACACACACACACACACACACACACACACACACACACACACATATCCTGCCTTTTATAGATAGAGATTTTTTCATGTGGTGTCCGTTAATCCCGTTAGCGTTATTATCAAGTAGGCCATGGATTAATTTACATGAACTTGCAGGTTTAATGATGGCAGCAATGACCTCAAGTCAAGGGTTAATCGTTATCTATGATTAATTTTCAAAATCTACAGCGTCCTCTTTCACGACGATCACTATTTATCAGAACCCTCAAAATTTAGTTGTTTTCGATCTTCGTATTCAGTGAACTTTAGAATAACAGACTTAGGTCGGGGGTGTTCTGTTGGTGCTTTCTTTTGCCTAGGAATAACGGTAGCGCGAGTTTAGGGGACCAGACATGCATTGAAAGAAGAACCGGTAATATTGAAAAAAAAATAGGTTGCATTTTCCGATCGTGAAATTATTGGAAGAAGCTTTCACTGAATGTAAAAATATTTTCAATTGACGTCTTTTATTTTGACACCTTCAAAGAATATATACTTAACACTAAATAATATCAGCCATGAATATGACGACAAAGTCCTGACCGTGTTTAGAAAGAATTCCCATCACCATAGATAAACATATAAAAAAATTACATATTCAGTAAAAAAACAACAAATCGATAATGGTTAACAGAATAGTAAAAACCGCTCCGATATATACAAGGGTATCTTTAAAGATTGAACACATAGGCAAAAATGCATATTTTCAAAAAATTAAATTTTCAACATTTAATTGAATTGGAATATTAACAAATAACATCTCCAATATGATTTCCTTTATTTTTTATGTAAAGGTTGATTCGCTTTAAGAGCTTCGCGAGAACATAATGGAATAACACCACAATGCCGTCAATTTTAGCACATTCCCTCTTTATGTGACTAAGTGAGAGTATGTTGCATCTGTGATTTTCATTGAGTACGCCGTCTCCTTTAGAATAACCCAGTAAGTCAATTCTTTGTTCTTTCGACAAAACCGTGTTTAATCTGCGTAAAGTTTATGTAGATTATTGTTGATGAGATTTCCTATATGTCCAGAATTTAGGGACATTTTTACATACTTAATGTACAGATAGGTAAAGACTTATACGATCACAAGGAAAACTTGAATAAATAAAAAAAAACTTAATAATCGCAGTAACTTGTCAATCGTCTTTAATGATATAAAAGAGGGATTGCTCTCCAAGGACACACACACACACACACACACACACACACACACACATATATATATATATATATATATATATATATATATATATATATATATATATAGAGAGAGAGAGAGAGAGAGAGAGAGAGAGAGATTTCGCTTCAACAACCATAAACTAACCATACGTCAAAACAATCCTTATTCCCCCAAGGCTGAAGATTTTAATCAACCAGGACATTCATTAGAAAACTGTAAATGTGTATAGATAGATTCTGATTTCAGTTCCACATACACACGCAGAAAAAAAGAAAAATACTGAATTTTAAAATTAAATATATATAAACTATGGTTAAATAAAGACTTGGGCATTTTAAATCTTTATAAATATTTCAATAGTTAAACAAAAAATCTCGCGACGGACGCTACTTAATATAAACAAAATTCTGAAAAGAGCCATTTCTGAAAAAAGATCGGGGCCGATCTGAAATATCAAATATATATATATATATAACAAAAATATAAAAAAATACTTTCACGAAAACATTAAATTTTTTAAAATTTTCAACTTTTCAGTTGCTTTTTTCTATATTATATACATATTAAGAAAGTATACGTCGCTTCTCATTATGCTATATATATATATATATATATATATTACAACAAAAGCCAAAATTACCTCACATGTGTATAGTCTATTTCAAGCTGGTCCAACAGTAGTTGTCTTCAGCGCTTTAGTGTCTGTCTGGAATTAGGGTTTTCAATTTATTTATTTTATCCTCTGAGAGACGCCTTCATTTTATTAGGGGCTTGTGTTGGTGACTGGGTGAAGGCGTAAGCCATCTCATTAAGGGGAAGTAGTCTTTGCTTGGAGTTTATTCATAGTTAGAGCCTTTCACTGCCTGTAAATAAATTTCGGTTCCTACTATGGGATGCAATCCTATGCAAGCAACAAGGGTGTTTCACTGGAATGCTGTGTTATAATAAACGCATTGAACTCTCTGTGGATCCCTTTTAATATTTCCTATTACTAGGATACACCTGGATTTTATACCAACGGATCTATTACCTGTAATATATATATATATATATATATATATATATATATATATATATATATATATATATATATATATATATATATATATGTATGTATTATGAAATGGACAAACTCCGACAAATATTGTAAGATATTTTTATGTTTTTACTTTCTTTTTATAGATACAAAACTGTGCATTTATTTAAATATTTGTAATTATTAAAAGAATGTATGAACATAAAAATGTCTTAATATATATATATATATATATATATATATATATATATATATATATATATATATATATATATATATATGTAGTTTACGAAAAACTAGGTAATTTGTATGGGTAGACCCAAGGAGGACAAAATCCAGAGAGCTCAATGTAAATCAGAGCTAATAATTTAAATAAAAATAGAAACAGACCACTTTAAGGTTCCATCTAATAAACTATTTCACCACAGCCCTTTTAAAGGACCGCGGATCCTTTAAAAATCCTGTCGTGAAATAATTATTACATGGAACCTTAAAGTGGTCAGTTTTTATTTTTATTTAAATATATATATATATATATATATATATATATATATATATATATGATTACATTGGCAGACGTAATAAAATGTATTACGGATTGCTGAATTAAACTTAGAAACAATCTCTTTCTGCCAAACACATACTGAAGATAACAGCATGGCTGAAGATTTTAATCAACCAGGACATTCATTAGAAAACTGTAAATGTGTATTGATAGATTCTGATTTCAGTTCCACATACACACGCAGAAAAAAAGAAAAATACTGAATTTTAAAATTAAATATATATAAACTATGGTTAAATAAAGACTTGGGCATTTTAAATCTTTATAAATATTTCAATAGTTAAACAAAAAATCTCGCGACGGACGCTACTTAATATAAACAAAATTCTGAAAAGAGCCATTTCTGAAAAAAGATCGGGGCCGATCTGAAATATCAAATATATATAACAAAAATATAAAAAAATACTTTCACGAAAACATTAAATTTTTTTAAATTTTCAACTTTTCAGTTGCTTTTTTGTATATTATATACATATTAAGAAAGTATACGTCGCTTCTCATTATGCTATATATATATATATATATATATATATATATATATATATATATATATTACAACAAAAGCCAAAATTACCTCACATGTGTATAGTCTATTTCAAGCTGGTCCAACAGTAGTTGTCTTCAGCGCTTTAGTGTCTGTCTGGAATTAGGGTTTTCAATTTATTTATTTTATCCTCTGAGAGACGCCTTCATTTTATTAGGGGCTTGTGTTGGTGACTGGGTGAAGGCGTAAGCCATCTCATTAAGGGGAAGTAGTCTTTGCTTGGAGTTTATTCATAGTTAGAGCCTTTCACTGCCTGTAAATAAATTTCGGTTCCTACTATGGGATGCAATCCTATGCAAGCAACAAGGGTGTTTCACTGGAATGCTGTGTTATAATAAACGCATTGAACTCTCTGTGGATCCCTTTTAATATTTCCTATTACTAGGATACACCTGGATTTTATACCAACGGATCTATTACCTGTAATATATATATATATATATATATATATATATATATATATATATATATATATATATATATATATATATATTATGAAATGGACAAACTCCGACAAATATTGTAAGATATTTTTATGTTTTTACTTTCTTTTTATAGATACAAAACTGTGCATTTATTTAAATATTTGTAATTATTAAAAGAATGAATGAACATAAAAATGTCTTAATATATATATATATATATATATATATATATATATATATATATATATATATGTAGTTTACGAAAAACTAGGTAATTTGTATGGGTAGACCCAAGGAGGACAAAATCCAGAGAGCTCAATGTAAATCAGAGCTAATAATTTAAATAAAAATAGAAACAGACCACTTTAAGGTTCCATCTAATAAACTATTTCACCACAGCCCTTTTAAAGGACCGCGGATCCTTTAAAAATCCTGTCGTGAAATAATTATTACATGGAACCTTAAAGTGGTCAGTTTTTATTTTTATTTAAATATATATATATATATATATATATATATATATATATATATATATATATATATATATATATATGATTACATTGGCAGACGTAATAAAATGTATTACGGATTGCTGAATTAAACTTAGAAACAATCTCTTTCTGCCAAACACATACTGAAGATAACAGCATGGCTGAAGATTTTAATCAACCAGGACATTCATTAGAAAACTGTAAATGTGTATTGATAGATTCTGATTTCAGTTCCACATACACACGCAGAAAAAAAGAAAAATACTGAATTTTAAAATTAAATATATATAAACTATGGTTAAATAAAGACTTGGGCATTTTAAATCTTTATAAATATTTCAATAGTTAAACAAAAAATCTCGCGACGGACGCTACTTAATATAAACAAAATTCTGAAAAGAGCCATTTCTGAAAAAAGATCGGGGCCGATCTGAAATATCAAATATATATAACAAAAATATAAAAAAATACTTTCACGAAAACATTAAATTTTTTTAAATTTTCAACTTTTCAGTTGCTTTTTTGTATATTATATACATATTAAGAAAGTATACGTCGCTTCTCATTATGCTATATATATATATATATATATATATATATATATATATATATATATATATATATATATATATTACAACAAAAGCCAAAATTACCTCACATGTGTATAGTCTATTTCAAGCTGGTCCAACAGTAGTTGTCTTCAGCGCTTTAGTGTCTGTCTGGAATTAGGGTTTTCAATTTATTTATTTTATCCTCTGAGAGACGCCTTCATTTTATTAGGGGCTTGTGTTGGTGACTGGGTGAAGGCGTAAGCCATCTCATTAAGGGGAAGTAGTCTTTGCTTGGAGTTTATTCATAGTTAGAGCCTTTCACTGCCTGTAAATAAATTTCGGTTCCTACTATGGGATGCAATCCTATGCAAGCAACAAGGGTGTTTCACTGGAATGCTGTGTTATAATAAACGCATTGAACTCTCTGTGGATCCCTTTTAATATTTCCTATTACTAGGATACACCTGGATTTTATACCAACGGATCTATTACCTGTAATATATATATATATATATATATATATATATATATATATATATATATATATATATATGTATGTATTATGAAATGGACAAACTCCGACAAATATTGTAAGATATTTTTATGTTTTTACTTTCTTTTTATAGATACAAAACTGTGCATTTATTTAAATATTTGTAATTATTAAAAGAATGTATGAACATAAAAATGTCTTAATATATATATATATATATATATATATATATATATATATTTGTGTATTTAGGCAGCAATCCTTCTTTCAAGTTTTTAATGAAAATATATATATATATATATATATATGTAGTTTACGAAAAACTAGGTAATTTGTATGGGTAGACCCAAGGAGGACAAAATCCAGAGAGCTCAATGTAAATCAGAGCTAATAATTTAAATAAAAATAGAAACAGACCACTTTAAGGTTCCATCTAATAAACTATTTCACCACAGCCCTTTTAAAGGACCGCGGATCCTTTAAAAATCCTGTCGTGAAATAATTATTACATGGAACCTTAAAGTGGTCAGTTTTTATTTTTATTTAAATATATATATATATATATATATATATATATATATATGATTACATTGGCAGACGTAATAAAATGTATTACGGATTGCTGAATTAAACTTAGAAACAATCTCTTTCTGCCAAACACATACTGAAGATAACAGCATTAAATGATACTAAAGCAAAGACAATTGATACTCCGTTCAAAACAAAACCACTTGTTTACTTTCGACGTCTCCTTCTCTGACCGACACAATTACAAATTTATGTATTCTATATTTTTTAAATCTGTCTGAAGTACTCAACATGTCTTCAAATATCCAGCGCCGAACGGAGCTTCCTTTCAAGATGTAAATGCTACCATATCTGACAAATGTTTACGTCCTGGATTCTGAAAACGCTAACAATGTCTGACAAAATAGAATGTCCATCTAACCGTGAATTGTGAAAATCGTGTCTAAGTTGAACAATTTGAGAGGATTGTCTCCACTAAATATTTGTTTGTTTAGATCAGTAAAATCCTTGAATCACATTTCATGTGAAGTTCCTTTCACTCAGAGTGGCCTACATAGATATGCATCCACATGCTCGAAAACGTTTCATTAATATATATATATATATATATATATATATTAAGACATTTTTATGTTTATACATTCTTTTTATAATTACAAATATATATATATATATTCATATATATTGTTATCCACAGACAGACTGTTTCACTATATCACATCTCATCAGTGTGGCTAGACGTCTGATTGCCTCTATCTAGGATCGAAACCCGACAGAATTAGCGTCAGTCGAGGATTCTACCACTAAGCCGTTGGCGCGCGGCGGGCATGCAGGTGAATTTAAGCGTATTTATTTTTAGAAAACTCACAGTGACTGAGAGAACTCGATTCGATTTACCGAAGTGTCAGGCCATTTTAGCCGTCATAGTTACTCTTTACAAACCCTCATTTCCTACCCAGAGAGCTCAACTGAAATAAATTTTTCAGGAGCATATATAAATATATATAGTTATGAGATAAGAACAAGTGGAGTATAATTCCACTGTCTGTAGCATTTAAGTTTTTAAAACGTGCTCAATACAGATTAGAGCTTAATATTATTTATTATATGAGATTAAAACAAAAATATGTTGAAAATCGCTACACATTAGCTTTCATATTTCAGCACTAATATTAAAAAGTTACCAAGACAAAAATGCATATTTGTTTACGCGACCAAAGACGTCTCGTCAGGCGGCTAAAAATGGTGGTAATAAAGGATTTTATTTAAAGATTCAATTTATGAAACTTCTTCCTAGACTTTTGAAAATTCTCATGCCTTTCCTTTTTTTGTTCCGGTTTTTTTTCTTTTTATTGATTACTTTTTTTTTTTTAAATTTTAATTTGATTTTTTCTCTCTTTTCCTTTAATGGAATGAATAATTTTATTTATTTTTCTTTTCTTTTCTTTCTTTCTTTATTTATTTTTATTTTTATTTTTTTTTTTTATACATTTGTCTCTTTGCCTCTTCTGGAAAATTTTCAAAAGTGAAAGAAGAAGCGAAGTTTTATAAATTGTACTTTTAAATAAAATCGTTTTAATACCACCATTGTTAACCGCCTGACGAGACGCCGAAACAAATATGCATTTTTCTCTTGGTAACTTGCACGTTCCAGCTTAACAGTTTATAATAAATATTTATTGCTCTACTTTTGTATTGAGCCCCTTTTTAAAATAATGTTATAAACGTTTGAATTTATATTCTTTTCGATCTTTTCAGTTATATATATATATGTATAAGATGAAAACGAATAGAGTTCCATTCCAACGTTTGTAACATTTAATTTAAAGGAGGGCTCAATACAAAGTAGAGCAATATTATCTATTTTTTATAGTTGATAAATAAATAGCTTCTTTAAGGAATAGTTATTAACATCTTATGTAAAGAATCTTTAGTCAACGGTTGCATATTAATTTCCCAAGTGAATCTATATGTTTAAATTATTTACTGGTTTCTTATTTATCAACTATATTTTTGTACACACGCACACATACACACATACACATATACACATATACACACATAGACACATATACATATATATATAATAAACATATAAGATCTTCTAACCTTGAAGCATTCAGTGTTGCTTTTTTTATACTTTATTCTTTCTTCAATACAAGTGATATCGCGGCAGTATTAAACTGGCTTTTAGTTTTGTCATTTGAAAATTGTAATCTGAAATAAAACTAGCCGTTGTTTATGCGACGATAATTGTCTCATTAAACTCTTAATATTTGTATTTTTGATTGTCAATTGCTTTTTACCAACGTGTCTTGGTATGTGTGGGAAAATGAACAATTTTCTAGTATGGATAAAAAAAAATTCCCTTGGGAGATACTCGGCTAAGGAAAACGGTGTTAATGTCCAATAACTTTATGCACTCAACTCAAATATTTTCAATCAAAAATACGTTTTCCTTGGCTTTTTTTTTCTTGATTTGTTTACATTCACATTGTCGTTATTTTTGTCTTATATGTTTTTATCGATTGCTACGTTTTTATGGCGCCAAGAGAGGCATTAATGGCGCACTATTCGGATGTTTAAATGGCCTATCTTAACTGACACGAATCGCTACTCTTGTGAGCAAACTTTTTAACGCCATGAAATATATCTACTTTTTGATACACCAAGCATTTTGGCGACATCACTAGAGTACTAATCGAAACAACTTGTAACAATAAACAAAGTTCTATACGCGAGCTAAAAGATGAATAAACAAAAATCTATATCAAATGTTTGAATGTCTGTGATAGAAATAGCTAAGTTCAGAATGTAAACAAATATTGTTAACAGCTCTCCCTAGAGAATTGCAAAAAATTTTAGAGAAAGGCGGGAGATACTTAGCGCAGTGAAAAAAAAAAAACGAAATATTAACTTATCACACACGAAATAACGCATTATAGAGGAAATGAATAGAACATTTTTGAAATGTTAAGTAACTCATTTATTGAATTGAAAAAGGCGCCATGTTGATGAATTACTATTCTCCAACGTACCTCTAACTTCTTGATGCCATCTTTACAAAAGATTGTCATGATTTGATGTGATAAACGGTTCAAATGCTTCGATTAAGTCTTCCTTATTTGAGAATGTTTTATTGGTATGAAAAGCTCAAAATGCTTAAATAATTGATAATCATTAGGAGAGATATCAGGTAAATATGGAGGATGAGCCATACTTCATAATTCAGGTTATGCAGCTTTTTGACAGTTGATTGAGAAGCGTGCGGCCGTGGGTTGTCGTGAAGCGAAATTGGGTCATCCCTATTCACAAGTCTAGGATGTATTTTTTAATTTTTCGTGCATATATTCAATTACTACACAATAGGAGATTAACTGTTTTTGTTTTCCTTTGAGGTGACAATGAATAATCCCTTTGAAAGACCACCATACAGTAACCATTAACATTTTAAGGTGCAATGGAGGTTTGAGGCATTGTTTCGGTGATTCAATTGCATCTAACCACTGGCCTACTTTCTTAGTGTTGTCGAAGAGTATCCATTTCTCATTAAATGTAATGATTCAATGCAAAAATGGTTCTGGTTCCCAGTTTGTACTCAAACACTAAGATTACTCGACATTGTTTCATTTTAATCATTTTCAATATATTGTGAGTCGTTGTGAATTATCTGGAATGAAAAAAGAATTAGAAATAAATCAAGATTTTTTTATATACTAAGGGGGTTACTTCCTTAGACGACCAGATTTCATGTGTGACAATGTTATATATTGCTTGTGCAAGAAGCGAAGAAAAGCGACAATATAAACACTCATGGTTCAAAGATCTTATATATATATATATATATATATATATATATATATATATATATATTGCTTTTGCGTCATTGTCTAGTTTCACGCTTCGATGTTGATTTCATGGCAATTATATTTCTTGTGCAAGAAGCGAAGAAAATCAACATTGAATTCACCATGGTTCGAAGATCTTATCAATTGGTTCCGATAAGTAGACAGGAAGATATAACGTTTCTGCAACTGAGATGATCCGTTGAAAGCAAAATTACAAACTTATACATGTATGTATAGAAGCAAACGTATGAATGTATTCGAAATTGAACACTGTTGTAAAATATCGCAAGGGTGTGTTGAGATTGGGTGAAACACCTAACCGATTTCTCTCCTAAGTAGTATGGGGGTAACAAGCAGATGAGGGAAAAGAGACGCGGGAGGAGTCCAAAACAACACTCTTTCAGAAACCACAGCGCGGTGAGCGGTACGCAACTTGGGGGAACAAAATGTCCAAGAGAACGACTTTAGAGACATCGAGTCTCATCAACATCTCGTCGCTTCTGACTACTTGTTATGACAGAAACCCGGATCTAGTTGCGGAGAGGCCCGTACCTGGAAATGCCAAGAAACTTTAGATGGAGGCAAGGGACTTTGAGCAAAATCTAAACGCAGTCAAGGAAACGAAATAGATGAGAATTATGTTTGTTTTTTAAAAGGTCAAAATATAGTAGGAAATAAGAAACCCTTGGAAGAAACATAAAAACACATGAAGGTACATCATTATTAATGACATGACAATATTTTCTATACATTAATCATTGTTATTATAGTGAAGTTATGTCATAATTTTATTTCTCTAATTGTTAAATACACAGCAAATGTCGAAATTAATAATTTAAACACGTTTACTGTGTTCTATAAAGTCAACTTGAAGATTGTCATCTGGTATGTTTCCGTAACCAAAAAGATAGAGTATCGGTACAAACCAGAACTCTGCATTATTAATATTGCTTCCTTTTCCGCTGCATTCTTTTTCAAGATGATTCGGTTGCAATATTTTTATTGTTAATTTCACGCATAGCTGATTTATGTTGCCATAGCAGGATAGAGATACACAACTATGAAATTCAAACATTTTCAGATTTCGGGATCTCAGTCAGCTTCAATGCAGGATAAACTTTTTGTACGGCAAATGTAGTCACAAAAAGAGTAATAAAGTTTGAGGAAACATACAGGTTACGAGATCCAATATCGTCACGATTTATTTCTGTATCCGTGATCCATGCGATTTACTTAAGGCTTAGATCAAATTGATGCAACCAATTCATGGAAAAAATAAGAATTAATTTGTAGAAAGAAACCAAAATGTAAAACAAAAAATTAAAATTCCGGAAATTTTCTTTTTAATTTGGTAGAAAAAGCGTAAAATCTGTAAAATGTGGCATAAAAAACATATGTAGTCTGCCATCCCTCAAGCTGGGAGAAATGTTTCAAGAATTCGACTGAAGATGTATTATAATCAAGGGATATATTACACACAAGAATGGAGAGATAGGTTTGGTTTGGCTTGGTTTGGTTTGGTTTGGTTTGGTTTGGTTTGGTTTGATTTGGTTTGGTTTGGCTTGGTTTGGTTTGGTTTGGTTTGGTTTGGTTTGGTTTGGTTTGGTTTGGTTTGGCTTGGTTTGGTTTGGTTTGGTTTGGTTTGGCTTGGTTTGGTTTGGTTTACGGCATACCAACCTCAATTCCTTATTTAATGCCGACAAGATTTTTATTGCTGGTAATATTTTTTTCCAAAAATGTATTGCTGGCAATATTTTAAAATAAGTATTAAAACCTATTTTTTACAATTTCATAGTGCCTCAACTTTTGGGGGTTAATTATTTGACCATATCTGGGACCCTTACACTGCTACCACCTCGAGTCAGGATAAACATGGGTACGCCAGCAATTAAGAGGTGGTTCCATGCTCCTCAAAACCTCCTTATCAAAGGCCTTGTGGTCGGATGTAGTTTATCGTCTTACTCAGGTCGCGGATATAGTTTATCGTTTTACCGAGGATAGGTACATTTAGAATCTTAAATTGGGAAACCCAATTTTGATAAAGACACCAAGCCGATGCCCCTGGTGAATCAGAATGTCTTGTTTCGTTTTTCTATACTAATGTTCAATACAAAGCCCCAAAAACACTCAATGTTGAGGGTAATTGTAGTGATGTATGAGGCTATGAAAGGGCAATGGTGAAATTCATGGGATTATGCAAGAAAAATAACGTTTAACTGTAGACATGAATTGGTCAAGATTGTAGGGATTGAGAAAACATCCTACTCGGAGTCTGTCACACAAAGCAGCAGTTCTTGGGAAGAAGTTTTCCGAGTAGAACTTACTCCTTACAAATGGAATACAAAAGGAATGGAGATGATTTCCTATTGCATACGTGACATGGCGGGTCTCAGTTGTAAAGCCAGAACATATGCTGTTATGTAAGTAGCGATAGAGCAGCGAGAGGCTCGTTACGTTCCGTCTGTGGGAAAGGGGTTGTCGAGTAGAAAATAATTCATCAACCACGTAAACGCTTTCAATACTGGCGAGTGAAGACTGGTCATCTCCAACCAGATAAAGCAACAATACTTTATTTTTGATCTGATCTGGGTCTCGTAAATAAAATGTGTTGCAGAATGAGTCTAATAATTACTGGCACAATGAAGCATATGTTATGGTCCAGGTTCCTTGTGCCACGGTGATGGTCCAAGGTAGAACCAATGAAGAATAACTCGAACACAGGCATGGAATAACACAGATATATTACAAACAGAATATGTACAAAAGAAGTAGAAGTGTTAGTAATAACAATCAGGTTAGGTTAGAGAGAACAATGTTGTCTCGAAGTATCACTATTCCAATGTCTTACAGTAATCGTCTGACGCGACTGTGTCTCTGACTGACTGACACTGACTGACTCACACACTCACTCACTCACTCAC
Organism: Acanthosepion esculentum; assembly: GCA_964036315.1. Lineage (NCBI taxonomy): Eukaryota > Metazoa > Mollusca > Cephalopoda > Sepiida > Sepiidae > Acanthosepion > Acanthosepion esculentum. Next base: position 27,556,269 of record OZ038505.1, read on the forward strand.
TGACTCTGTGTCTGAATCACATTGCTGCTTCCTCCTGAGGCGCAATATTTATGGTGTACGGGATAGTCCATTACTATTATGGGTAAGTTCCCATAACAGCATATTTGGCAGTAGATTGGATATACACGTTTGTATAAATGAATTGAAACAAAATGAATAATTCCGTTACTATATACTTTTTTCGCATTTTTCCAATGAAACGTGACCAAGGGCATATATTAGTACTTCCCCATTATGCTTTGGCAGTAAGGAACTACCTTAACTAAAGCTTCCCATAGCGTTGGTTCGGAAGAAGGGGCAGCAACGATTAGCTATCACGTTCACCTGACCTAACACCGGTGGATTTCTTTTTTTGTGGATGGGTAATAATGAACAAGGTTTCTGAGCGAAATCCCCACTTAGTGGATGAATTAAAAAAGCATATTTCAGAAATATTTATTGAAATTGATGCAGTTCGTGGTATGGATCGTGCTGTGTGCCATAATGTTCTGAAGAGGTTCGAAGACGGGGGGGGGGTAATGTTCTCAAGAGGTTCGAAGACGGGGGGGGATATTTTGAGCAATTAAGAGATTAGACTGTGCCCAAAAAAATGTGAGTAAAATGTTAAACAAATATGCATAAATAGTTTTGGGCAAATATGACCGTAACAAATAAATATAAATGTCATAAGATGTTTCTTTAATGTGAAGTGCATTCTCACCAAGTGTAAGCTTACTTTTGACCCACCTTCTATATATTTTATATTATTTTTATTTGCTATTTTATACATTGGCATGAATGATTGCCTTTGTTTATTTAACCATCAATACATTATGAAATGGACAAAGCCGACAATTATTTTAACACATTTTTATGTTTATACATTCTTTTTTATAGATACAAATATTTAAATATCTATAAAAAAAATAAAGAAAATAAAATAAAATAAAAGAATTTATAAACATAAAAAATGTCTTAAAATAATTGTCGGACTTTGTTCATTTCATAATCTGTGACGTCATTTTTTACATTTAGATACGCATCGAGCAGATATGAATGTACGTGAGAAATTCATGGAAGATTGTAGTTTAAAAACAGTAAAATCAACCTTGCTGACCGAACACTCCTCTGTGGTGAAATCGGTAAAAGCACGTCTGGCTATATGACGGTTCCGTATACGATACAAGTTTGATTCCTGTCAGAGGACGAATATTTTCTATTACAATTTCTCGGACGTTCAGGCCGGTAAATGCTGTTAATACTGTTTATTATAAGCAGAGCGTTTACTTAAATATTTGTATCTATAAAAATGAATGAATAAAGATAAAAATGTCTTTACCGTCAATGTAACATTTTAAAGGTAAACGAAATTATCTTCGAATCCACCATTGTGCAAATTAATTGAAACAAAATGAATAATTCCGTTATTGTTTACTTTGTTCGTATTTTTCCAATGAAACATGATTCAGTGCACATGTTACTACTTCGTATGTCCATTCCACGAAGTCATTTCTTGCAGATTGACTGCAGATTCTCGATTGGCTTTAAATCAGAAAAGTTTCCGGTCCAGTACTTTGATTTGCTCACTGGTAAGGTTTGCCAACTTGATCAGGCAGCGTTACAAATTTTCGCACGCTTCCTTGGAGTAACGTCCATCGCAGATAATGGCCGTAGGACAACTAATCGACAATCGAGACAATAGTGTCTGGGCGTGATAAAATTCTGATGCAATCACAGATGATGCAATATTTGTCAAGGCCAAATAATTTTCATCATACACACCGAAAATTGATCCATATTACTGCACCCAACTGCAAATGACCTAATCTGAGAAAAAATAGAAATCGATTACACCCTGTCACTTTAGTGGGTTTAAAACTGACCGTATTGTGAAAGAATGGAAACTAAAGCAGTTGTTTCAATTAATTTGCACAGGAGTGTATGCAGGTCTATTTTGAATGTTTATTTTATTTTTAATGATGATGATGAAAGTTGTGTAATTGATTATTTTTATTAATTAACATTCAATCAGTTATTGATGAAATATAATCGATACATCAGATGAGGATACGTTATTGTTATTCCGTTATTGTTTACTTTTTTCGTAATTTTTTCAATGAAACATTACCCAGTGCACATGTTACTACTTCGTATGTCCATTCCACGAAGTCGTTCCTTAAAGATTGATCCCAAATTCTCGATTGTATTTACATCAATAGAGTTTCCTGGCTAGTCTATATTACTTGATAGTTTATTTAAATAGTATATTTGATTTGCTCACTGGTAAGGCTTGCCAGTATGTTCGTGCAGTATTACCTTTTTCGTACTCCTCCTTGGAGTAACGTCCATCGCTGACGATGGCCATAGGACAACTAATCGACAGTTGAGACAGTTGTGTCTGGGCGTGATGAAAATCTGAGGCAATCACCGATGACGCAATATTTTTCAAGGCCAAACAAATTTTAATATACACGGTGAAAATAGATTCATATTACTACACACCACTGCAAATGACCTAAACTGAGGAAAAAAGAAAAGAAATTGATTACATCCTATCAATCCAGTGGGTGTAAAACTAACCGAATGGCGAAAGAAATGAAACTAAAGCGGTTGTTTCAATTAATTTGCACAAGGGTATACGAGTTCCAATTTAAGGTGAGTAGCCAAGGATTTAGAACTATTGTTCCGAAATCTTCCATATATATATATATATATATATATATATATATATATATATATATATATATATATATATATATATATATGTCAGATTATCCTAAGGAGCCAGGCAAACCTACCTATGTTTCACCTAAACGGATCTTCAGGGTACTTAGTGTATTGAGCACTTTACGTAGTTGTTTTGTTTTTTCTTCTTTGGACGATTGTTTTCGCCTTATTTTAATGTTCTTGGATCTTTCTTTTTTATTCCACATTTTTCCTCGGGTACCAATTAATTTTACTGCAAGTTGAACTATCCGAGGGTTTTCCAAATGAGTACCACCATATATATATATATATATATATATATATATATATATATATATATATATATAGGGTGTCCATAAAGATTATAACTTTAAATGTATTTACGATAGAAATAATTTGTAAAAAGGATTAGAAAGAAGTAAATCTATATTTTTTAAAGTTTTATTGAAATTTTATTTAAGTTTTCACATGTCCTCCATCATTAGCAATACAAAGGGTAATACGATTTTGCAGTTCACGGAAAACATTTGCCAACTGATTTACAGTAATGCCTGAAATCACATTAGTTATTTTGGCTGTACTTAAAACTAGGTACATTAAACTTTATAACATTTACCGGCCTGAATGTCCAAGAGATTTTCATAGATAATATGCGTCCTCCCACAGGAATCGAACCTGTATCGTATTCGGAACCGTCTTATAGCCTGACGTGCTTTTACCGATTGAACAACAGAGGAGCGTTTCGGTTAGCAAAGTCGATTTTACTGCTTTTAAACTACAATTCTCCATGATTTTCTTTCATACATTCTATGAGCTACATCAGGCTATATGACGGTTCCGTATACGATACAGGTTCGATTCCTGTAGGAGGACACATATTTTCTATGAAAATTTCTCTGGCATTCAGTCCGGTAAATGTCGTTAATATTCTTTACTATAAACGGAGCATTTACTTAAATATTTGTATCAATAAAAAGAACGTATAAACATAAAAAATATCTTTATTATTATTAAAAATAATTGTCGGACTTTGTCCATTTCATAAAGTGTGACATATATATATATATATATATATATATATATATATATATATATATATATATATAAGGGAATAACCATTCTTCGCCTGATTTGAGGCCTCTCTTTTGTCTTTAGAATATAGACTTTTCTCTCGTTGGAACAACTATAATCCTTCCCTTATATATAACTACAACAGCAGAAAAACGAGAACACACAAGACAGCCATGGAAGTACTCCTGGAATTATGCAGATTTACCAACAGAAAACAGGAACTTCTGGGGGAAGAAATACAGAAAAATTGTGCACTATACATCTACAACTTACATCCCCCCCAATAAAAACGGAACATAGCTGTGATACGGAAGCACTGGAGGAATATTTCTAAATTCAGTGGGGATTCCTAGAAAATATCAGAAATTCGCACCTACAATAGGAAGCGTACAAAACGAAGAAACAAAAACTCCGGATGTGGTACAAAAAGAAAAGTAGAATTTTTTCACTGCTCTCAAAAACAAAGAAAATGCAACAATATACAAAACCTTCATAGAAATGGAAGAAATATTTATAACAAAGAAATTCCGGGGAAAAATACTCCACAAGATACGAAAAAAAAAAACCCCAAAAAACAAATTTAAAATATAAACTGAGCCTAGCAAAATTGTAGGTCCAAATTGAAATAGAGGAAAACAAAACAATATACTCTAGGTAAAAAATACACCGAGATTGACCACGAATTATTGACAGAAATCAGGAAATATGTCCCAAAGAAACTCATCAATTCCTATCAGAATTATTGGAGTCAAAACGCAAAGAGGAGGCGGAATAATCCTGGAATAATATTTTAGAAAGAAAAACAACCTAGCTAAAAACATTACCAAGTAAGGAATAATCGGATGAGATAAAAACAATTTCTTATTCCTGTTTCCCTGACAAATACAATCTCCAACTATTTAAGTGTAACGTCTATCGACATCTCCAGTTGCCTTGATCTATCCACTTCCCTTCTCCACACCCTTTCACCTTTCATTCCTATCTGCTCTCGCTCCAAATCTTCTGTAACCCCCTGCCTTGATCGATCCACTATCTTTCTCCACATCCACTGCTTTACCACTCCTATATGTTCTTTCTCCAAACCTTCTGTAACCCCTTGCGTGCTAGTGGCTTCCAGCCTTACTTGGGGTGATAAGCTTAAAAAAAATTAAAAAAAAACACGAACCAAACTCATAATAAAACACAATACTCAACGTAGAACAACTACATGCAGAAACACCAAATACAGAGAAATCAACACAACAGTTGTAAGAACCCTATTATATACTGCCACACATGGCTGCAAGGTTGAGGTCCTTTGCCTTTTCTATAGATACTTTCATGGTAACTGTTCGGATGAGCACCTTGTTATGGTGCCTAGACTCTTCGGATTTAAAAGCTGGCTACGAGGTCTCACCTATTGACACTCGAGCTGGCTAGTTCTAACCGTAAGTTCTATGCTAAAAATGTATTCTCCTGTACTTCATCCAGCTTGCCAAGCAACATTAATCTGCCAAGATTTACATACATTGCCGATCGCTTTCTTCTGTCCTCCTGATTGTGATTCGACTGTTTTCACGCCTTACCAATGTTCCTGTTTTCTCTCGCTCACACCCAGGAACCCCTTGCGTATCGGTCGGTTCACTGCTTTGTTTGGAGAGAACTCGACTAATATATATATATATATATATATTTATATATATATATATATATATATATATATATATATATATATATATATATATATATATATATATATATATATATCCGATGCGATGAGAACGAAAGTAATATATAAATTCCAACGTTCGCAGCGTTAATTCAAAAAGGAGCTCGATACATGTAGTAGAGCGATAATTATTTATTTATTATAATTTTATCACACCAATCAACATTAACCACCCGGTCCACCCATCACCAAACTGCTATCAACAACCACTATTATTTCACTCAGATACTTTATATATATTTTGTATTTACATTTTTCTTCTCAAACAAATGTAAAAAAGGAAGTGACGTTTTACATCCGGCTTGCCTACAAACAGGATTGTTCATAACCATTTTCGACCTTCACCCGTTGATGTGCAGTTGAAATGCACTGAAACCAAGTTGCATCTTTGTAGTGAGTAAAATGGTTTTGTCTATATGATAAAATTATAATATATATATATATATATATATATATATATATATATATATATTTTAGAATTGGACATAGTCCGACAATTTATTTAAAGACATTTAGATTATTCAGGCCGGTAAATGTTATTTAATACTGTTTATTATAAAACAGAGCATTTGCTTAAATACTTGTATCTATAAAAAGAACGTTAAACATAATATAAATGTCTTTAAATATATATATATATATATATATATATATATATATATATATATATATGTATATATATATATATATATATATATATATATATATATATATATATACATATATGTAAGTATGTATTTAGGCAGCAAGCCTTCTTTCATGGACATTTCATTAAAAACGACAGACAAGGTGCTTTTATTTAGTTTTTTTTATACAATTTCTCATGGAATCTAATAATTTTCTTCTTGTAGGATGATACATTATATAAAAAGTGTCGAAATGTTCTTTTCATCAGAGCACTTTCGGCTATACATTTAGCCATTTTTAAGGATTATATTTTAACTGTTAAAATAAGAAATATTTTGTTGTATGTATGTTTTTTAAAATGTTTTCATATTTCAAAACACGGTCAAGATATTATATCCATGTTCAAAGTTAATATTATTAAGTGTTGGTTTGTTTGTTTTGATTAATAAGGCTTCCATTATTTTTAGCCTTTCTTTGCATGTAGATGATGCTATTATATTAGTGTTATTAGCAAGTATGTACCGAATAGTGTCCATGAATATTTAAATGAGAGCTAATTGAGCTATTGACAGAAAATTGCAGAGTGAGTCTGCGTGTCAAACATGTTGTAGTGTGGCCTCTATAATTATTTACGAATTTTGAGTGATCAGGAAAACAATTCCTTAATGGGCACGGTGGAGTAATGGATAACGGCTTGGATTGAGGAATCGGAGAGCTGAGTTCGAAATCCAGTTGAATCCATTACATTCACTTACGTGCTAATACCCTTGGGAAAGGTGTGAATCCTCTTCTTCTCCGTCCAGCTATGGGTAAATAGCAGGACAGTCTCGGTTTTATTGCCTTGGATGGCAACTGGTCTAGGAGAAGGAAAACTCTGAATTCAAAACATGCGGAGGGTCGTTTGGGGACCTTGTGGCACTTAGTGCACCAGGTCTCTGTATTCGGCCCTTCAAAAAGTATGGATGGTCCTGGACTCAAATCTCATGTGCTGTTGTCGGGCTGTCAGTTTCTTAGAAACTGATCTGATTGACCCTCATACGTCTAATTCGACGGGAGAATCGAGAATATATATATATATATATATATATATATATATATATATATCGCACATAGATTCTGGTGTTAATAAAACAATCTTCGATGTAATATAACAAAGCTATTATATATGTATTAAGAAATATACATATTATTTTTTACCGGTGGCACTAGTGCTACTGGTGAGGTTAATATCTATCTATCTATCTATCTATCTATCTATCTATCTATCTATCTATATCTCTCTCTCTCTCTCTCTCTCTCTCTATATATATATATATATATATATATATATATATCCTTAAATATAATGCAGCACACACACGCGCATACACACACACACACACACACACACATATATATATATATATATATATATATATATGTATGTATATATATAAGTTTGTTGTGTTGTGGCGCAGTGTGCAATATTTGACGTGTGACGTACAGAAATCCTGACGCCCTTCACATCCACACGCATAAAACTACCGCGCTGATAAATTACAAATAATTTCCTTCCTTTTATTTCCTCTGCGAACTACAATAAAGCGAAAGAAGAGATGGAAAGTAGTCACGAAAAGAAACATACATAAATGCAAAGAAAGAAAGAAAGAAAGAAAGAAGGAAAGAAAGAAAGAAAGAAGGAAAGAAAGAAAGAAAGAAAGAAGGAAAGAAAGAAAGAAAGAAAGAAAGAAGGAAAGAAAGAAAGAAAGAAAGAAAGAAGGAAAGAAAGAAAGAAAGAAAGAAGGAAAGAAAGAAAGAAAGAAAGAAGGAAAGAAAGAAAGAAAGAAAGAAAGAAGGAAAGAAAGAAAGAAAGAAAGAAGGAAAGAAAGAAAGAAAGAAAGAAGGAAAGAAAGAAAGAAAAAGATAGGTAAGAGAAATACAATGGTATAGAAAAAGGAGATAAATATATGTCAGAAAAAAGACAGTGTTTATATTTTTTCTCTGTTGCCAAACCTCTGGACTTTGGAACACGTTATTTTTTTACCTCTCTGCCTCCGGGCGGAGAGGAACCCATACGAGCAAGTGCCGAAGGACAGTGTCTCGTCTGGGGAGGTCTACGGGAAATTTTAGCCCGAGCCTACGCGCTCGGAAAACCCCACGTAAAAACGGCCTTGTGCAAAATACCGCCTCTGGGGCGGTAACGGGTAAAAAAATATTTTATTTCAGCTTGAATTAAACTTCACATAAAGTTACGTTTCTACGAGGTGACTTGTATTGTGGGACCGACTAGCGATGATTGTCTAATTTCTCAGCAAATTTGACTATCATTATCACCCCAGGAATGTCACAAAAAACGCGCGTACAAAAACTATGTGTACGTGCGTGCGCACACATACATTGAGGATAAAATACGGATATCTTTACTGAGGTGTTAAATTGTAAACTGTTCAATTATTAACGTTAACAACGACCTACTTTACAAAGTTGTGCTTGGATTAAGCGCAAATTACTAACAGTATTACTTATAATACATTCCTTCTTGGTTCAATTTTGACGGCGAGGGTACAGTACTGGGTTTGTGGATGTGTGTGAGTATGTTTGTGTGTGTGTGTGTTTGTGGGAGTGTAAGTGTAACGGCTGCTAAAGAGTTTTTGGAAGTAAATAAGTGAAAATCGTAACTTTTATAAACTGAACATGCTAAGAAAATGCAGAAATGTGTTTCGTCTCTTTTCTCTGACTCTGAAAACAAAAACAAGTTTATGTCTGGAGCCCCTTTTGTTTGCCTCAGGGTTCTTGATAAGATCCAGAGACGGATATGCAATGTAATTGGCCCTGATCTGTCATCTCGTCTGCAGTCGCTCTCTCACAGACGCGACGTTGCCTCGCTCTGTCTTTTTTACAAATACTTTCACGGTAATTGCTCCGAGGAGCTGCTTTCGCTGGTTCCTAGGCCTCATGAATTTAAACGTCCTACGAGGCTGGCATCCCGTTCCCACCCTTTCACCGTTGAAACTGTTAGATGTAGACGTCTCTTCTACTCCAGTAGCTTCATGTCTCGCACATCTCGCCTGTGGAACTCCCTTCCTTATTCCTGTTTCCCTGACAAATACAATCTCAAATTATTTAAGTGTAACGTCAATCGACATCTCCAGTTGCCTTGATCTATCCACTTCCCTTCTTCACATCCTTTCATCTTTCATTCCTATCTGCTCTCGCTTCAAATCTTCTGTAACCCCCTTGCCTTGATCGATCCACTATCTTTCTCCACATCCTCTCCTTTACCACTCCTATCTGTTCTTCCTCCAAACCTTCTGTAACCCCTTGTGTGCTAGTGGCCTCCAGCATTGCTTGGGGTGAAAAGCTTAAAAAAAATGTTGCAAACCTTACAGTCAAGTTCAGCACCTTATATTGAAAGAGGCTGTTTTACTTACGTGTCAGAATAAAAAGAAAGCATGATCTCTTCTCTCCTGTCTTACGGTCATATCACGTTGAAACACCGGTACTTACTGGATGACTGAAGTAAGCAACGCAAATGGGTGACTGCTTGGAATACCAGGTGCGATAAGCGTGGATGTGCGGGGGTGCTTGGATTTGGAAACAGGAGAGCCGAGTTCCAATTCCAGTCGGCTTCGACTTATTCACTTCGAAAATACGGTTGGGGAAGTTATGTATAGTATATACTTGGCCACTCGTATTCGAGGATACCCGTCTAGTAGAGCGGCTAGCCAATCCCTATTGCAGACGCTCGTTCAGGCGCATTTGTGTTTATTCAACACCCACAGAGCCCATCTGTGATTTATCCTGCAACTATACTGAGCAGACTTTAGTTACAGTGTCTGGGAAAGAGCGTGCTATCTTGCGTGATCATAAATTTGGACAATGTCAGCACAGTCAAGCCTTCGGCCACAATGACTTGTGACTTTGTGCTATCACAGCTATCGACGGCCCCAAAAGGATTCCAATGTTGCCGCACACTGAGATCGACCCCTCCTGTCCATTAACATGAAAAATCGACCATGGTGATGATTCGAACCCGGGTCTAATGTTCAGAAAGCGAATGTTCTAAACACTCGGCCACGTGCCCAAGAAAGTTATGAATCCTCCTCTTTTGCCCTAACTATGGGTTAATTAGTTGAGGACTTGTGTCAGCGAATCATTATTATCTCTAAAATATCTGAAAAAAAAAATTTGCTTTAAATAACATTCAAATAGTAAATAAGCCATAAAAAATCAATCCTCTGCTCTGCATAAACTGGGCTTTATTGACAGATCAAGCTATTAACTGGAAGAGAGAAAAGAGAGTTAGGTGAACAGTAATCAAAATGGCTTCCATTATGGCTTCGTCTATTTGTACCCACCGATACTCTCTTACACCAAAATAATATTAAGAATACTTCTATATGTCGTGTTGATTTAAAGATGGGAATATATACGAATGAATGCCGACTTTCGCTGTAGAAACTGTGTTCTTTTTGAAAATGGTGAAAAGCAGGCTTCCATGAAGTTCTGATGATGAAGAACACTGAAGTGTTAGAAAACAAGTCACGTAGAAGTCGAATTATTTATAATCGTAAACGGGTTAATAGCGGGAAGCTTTTTTTCATGTAATTTCGCTTTGATGCCAGCCTGATGAATTTCTGCACCAGGAAACGCGTTAAGTGTGTATAAATGCACAGTTGAATAGCACAAAATTAATACTAATTATATATTCCCAATTTTCATTCTAAATGTTTCTAATTATTTTAGATAGTTACTGAATAAACTGAATACTGAGAAATCAGAAGAGCGAAAAAGAAGGGTAAGCAATTACGGATGATAGAAAGATAAGAGCAGACTGATATATATATATATATATATATATATATATATATATATATATATATATATATATATATAGACAGATAAATTTGAATACACCGAAATATCTATCTATCTATCTATCTATCTCTAATTATATATATATATATATATATATATATATATATATATATATATAAAGAGACAGATAGTGAATAGACCGATATATATGTATATATATATATATATATATATATATATATATATATATATATATATAGATAGAGAGAGAGATAGATAGAGAGATAGATGAAAATATAAAATGAATTATTGTAAAACAATGAAAAATAATTAGGCAAAGGTAATCCAAACAGAAATATAGCGAGTGGCGAAGACTCTAAGACAGCGAACTAGCTAATTAGATAATGAACAGATAGATCTATCTATCTATCTATCTATCTATCTATCTATCTATCTATCTATCTATCTATCTAACTAACTAACTATCTATCTATCTAGACACACATATATATATATAGATAGATAGAGAGAGAGAGAGCGAGAATGAACCGACCGAAATATATATATATATATATATATATATATATATATATATATATACATATATATATATATAAAGAGACAGATAGTGAATAGACCGATATATATGCATATATATATATATATATATATATATATATATATATATATATAGATAGATAGATAGATAGATAGATAGATAGATAGATAGATAGATAGATAGGGAAACAGATGGATATAACTAAATCGATGTGAATTGTCTGAGATAGCTTGCTAGCTCACTATATATTTCTATTTCTATCTCTCTCTCTCTATATATATACACATATATATATGGAAAGAGAGAGATATGAATATAATGATACAGACAGACATATACATAGATAGGTAGGAAGGGGAGACAGATATGAAATGACAAATGAAAATCAAAAGCGATGGCAATAAATATAAACGAATAGAATGAAACAAAGAATTAGGGAGAGTGAAAGAAGAATTGAAAGAGACAGGGAAACAGACAGAATGCGAATGTATAGGTATGCAACACCATAATATATTTAAGTAGAGCTCTCTATCTATAAAATCATAAACAATTTGTTTGTGAACAATTTGAGAATGCGACAGGAAGATGAAGATATACGCTTATATACACTTGAATAAGTTAAATGCTATATGCGGACATGCCATTTCAGAGGAACTCGTCGATAGGGAGACACTTAAATTGGGATCTGAGAGACTGCAAAATATATGGACTGATATGAGTAAAAGATTGTCACATTCGATCAGTATATTAGTCGTTTGCGAGATTGGTAAGAATCAGAACGAATTAGAAACAGATCAAAGAAATCAATCGGTGAGCAGAAATGGAACCAAAGGGTTTGGCGTGGGGGATGTTAAACGATTCACAAGTCCAGGTTCTGTGTTCGACCAATTTACGCCTATCCACGCGTATCAGAAGATGATTAAACTGTCAAGCGGCATTTGGGGGAATTACAATAAACTGTGTCGTCGAAACAATTGCACTATGTAAGACTAATGGGGACTCATTTAAGCCAGTGGTTCTCAACCGTGGTGCATATGGCCCCTGGTTGTCCATAAAACATTACTGGGTGTCCGCAGAAAATATAGCAAACTGGGGGTCCATGGTAATATTTTAGTGTTCCATAGAGGAATGTTTCTTCAAAACGGTTGTTACAACTGACAGTTGGAATTTCTACAATGATCTAGAAGATATCAAAATAGTACAAAAAAGAAAAACAACTTGCAGAAAATAAGATGAAGCAATGTAAACATTTTACTCTATCAGATTGTAAAAGTTTAATGAAAAATGAGAAGGAAATATAAAGATTTATTATGTATATAATATATATATATATATATATATATATATATATATATATATATATATATATATATATATATATATATATATATAAAAGTGAACATAGAAGACAACACTTACAGGTGACTGTCTGTTTCATGTTAGTGAAATCGTCAGGTATGATGATTGCACTAGTTTAAACAGACTGTCGCCTCTAAGTGTTGACTTCTATGTTCACTTTCATATTTACATACGCTCTATCTCTGATATTGAGCACTTTATCTCATAAATATAGCACACTTTAAGACTATATTTCTTCAAATATATATATATATATATATATATATATATATATATATATATATATATATATATATATTATAACAAAAAGAAGGAACAGTAAGATATATAATCCGGTGTTCTTATTAATATTTTTTATTTTTAAAAAACAGTGCTCAATGTAAATTTAGAGAGCATAAAGAAACCAATAAAACACCTACATTAAAATAGAAAATAAATAAGAAAATCTAGAATATGTAGGTCATTAAATGACCCATGTCCTTTGTGCATACATGAGAAACTATAAATTACTAGGTTTATAAAAATAAAAATTTACTGAATCAAATAAATGAAATAGCTATTCTTTGTCAACGTTGTCAAACATTTCCTTAAATAATTTAAAAATAAAATAAAAATAAAATTAAATTAAAAATTGGGAGCTAGTAATATACATACTTATATTTGATATGAAAAAATAATTTTTAAATAATTTAAGTAATTCTATTACATTTACTTGATTTAAAAAGAAATATAGTCTATTAGTAATTAAGAGTAAAATAATGTTTTAAAATTCTAGTTAAATATAACGTATTCTAACCCAAACACCCTTTTTAGAAAGAATCTTTAAGTATACAAGTATAAAGTTAACGGAAAAATGCCGAAAAACTTTTTGTCGTTAATAATTTAAAAAAAAAACAGACGACATGCGTTTAACGGATGTCAGAATTCGTTGAAAAATGCACCCCCACCCTCCCTAAACTTAACCTATTTTTCGAACGTAACTCATAATTGATACAACAATAGTTAATAAAAATGAACACGCTACCACCCCTGTCTAAATGATTGGATTTCTCTGTATCCTTGGAAACTAGAAATTATGAATTTATATGTGAGTTTAAAACTCAGTAAATTTAAAAATAAGTTATTTCAAAATTCGCTTGAAGATGAAACAGAACTAATGCTTTTAATTTAATTATATAATTAAATTTTAAGTTTTTAGCTTCGGTTTTTGAAACTGGGTTATTACTTTGTAGCGAAGAAACCATATTTTAAATCAGTTAATTTATAATCTATCTATCTATCTATCTATCTATCTATCTATCTATCTATCTATCCATCTCTCTCTCTCTCTCTCTCTCTATATATATATATATATATATATATATATATATTGAGAGAGAGAGAGAGAGAGAGAGATATGTTTTTGTGTGTGTGTGTATGTGTGTACGGGAAAATTATATAAAGATTATAATTAATGATGTAAATTAATTTAATATAGTAATGATATATAATAATATTAACTTGAAATAATAATAAAATAAAATATCAATAAGTTAATTGGTATAAAATACTTAAGAAATAAAATATTGTTAATAAAATTAATTTATTATATAAATTATATACATTTACTATTTCTAAGATCCAATTCCTAAACCCATCTATTAGTAAAAAATAAATTCAGCTTTTAATAGTAAATTTGGTCCATGGGTAAAAAAAACTCTAGATTTAACCCGATAGGCCAGGGAGAAAACATTCATTGAAAAGATACGAAACTGCTGGAGATTTTTAAAAATGTATTTCACATTTTTAAAAATCTCAAACACACATGTTTTCTAATTTCTAATGAATTATTGGATAATATTTTAATTCGATATTTTTTTTATTACGTATTAATACCCGAAAGGATAATCTGAAGGGGAATATATTCACTTCTTGCTGGGTTGTGAAGTTCTCCGTAACGAAGCTATCTAATCGCGCCCGATGCTACGATGTCCTCTACAAAAGGTGACACAAATTCCAATCCTGCCGGAGGGGACGTATTTTCTTTATTAAGAGCCTAGAATGCACAGAATAGTAAGATTCATTCATACTGTACGCCCCGAAGTTATCTAACAGTTAATAAATAGCACACACTTAAAAAAAACATCTTTCGGTCGACAATACATTTATTTACGTCTTGGAAGTTACCTGCAATAAAAAAAAAAAAGAAAAAAAGCCTGATGATGAAAATGTGATGATTTTTGAAGGTATTAGCAGTTACCTCATCCGTCTTACAATTTTAAACATAAGGATTGCGTCATTCAACAAGTGGTTAGTAAGTTATTGACTTATTAAATGTGTTAACAGGTCCTGACCTCCTCTGCTGACAAGCCTGAATGCTTTGCTCGGAAATTTTCTTTCAATTCAACGCTTGAGTCTTCCGGTGTACACATACCCGATTTCCCTCTTAAAACTGAGGCCCTACTGAGCGGGTTACACATATCCCCGTCATTGGTATTGGGTATTATCTCTAATTTAGACCCACACGAGGCTAGTTGTGGTGATGGGATACCAGCCATTGTCTTGAAGAAATGCACGCCTGAACTGGCGCCCGCCCTCTCTAAATTATATAACTACTGCCTCAAGGAGTTTTGTTCTCCTGACTGCTGGATGTCCTCATCCATTGTTCCTGTCTTTAAGAATTCTGGAGACCCCTCTGAACCTTCTAATTACCGTCCTTTACCCCCCTTCGGCAATGTCTTCGAAGCCCTAATCAACGCCGAAGTGATTTACAATCTTACATCTCATGATCTGCTCTCAGACAAGCAATATGGTTTCCGCTTTGCACGATCTACAGCTGATGTGCTTAGGGCCATCACTGAATTTGTCTACCAAGCTCTTCATAATAACGGAGAAGCTCGTGCTATGGCCCTAGACATCTCCAAAGTGTTTGATAGGATTTGGCATGCCGGCCTTCTTCAGAGTTATGGTATTACAGGTCAATTGTTTCACTTAATAAAATCATTCCTGTCAAAGCGTGAATTGAAGACGTTCTCAACGGATTCTACTCCAGCTCCTATCCCACGAACGCAGGTGTCCCTCAAGGTTCCATCCTAAGCCCTACTCTGTTCCTTATCTTCATAAACGATCTTCCTGACGCCATAGATTCCCAAGTTGGCATCTACGCGGACGACACCACAATTTACTCCTGCCTCAAAAACAAATCTAGTGTCGCTGACGAAATTAACCTGGCCGTTCGTCTCGAAAAGGACCTTCAATCAGTTGTGAACTGGGGCAGGAATTGGCTGGTTCACGTTAACGCCTCAAAAAAAAACCTGCTCTCTATTAATAACCACAGAGATCCTTCCCTGCATCCCATTAGAATGTCTGAAGCTCAAATTCTTGATAGCTCCTCTCTGCGGCTGCTCGGTCTCACGCTGACTGCTGACCTGAGATGGAACAAATACATTGAGTCAATTGCTCCGTCCACTGCAAGGAAAGTTGGTTCCCTGTGACGGGCCAGGAAATATTTCTCCCCGTAATCGATCCTTCAAATCTACAAATCAACCATCCGCCCTTGCATGGAGTGTTGCTACCATATATGGTCTGGAGTCCCTTCTGTTTGCCTCGGGGTTCTTGATAAGATCCAGAGACGGATATGCAATGTAATTGGCCCTGATCTGGCATCTCGTCTGCAGTCGCTCTCTCAGAGACGCGCCGTCGCCTCTCTGTCTTTTTTACAAATACTTTCACGGTAATTGCTCCGATGAGCTGCTTTCGCTGGTTCCCAGGCTTCATGAATTCAAGCGTCCTACGAGGCTGGCATCCCGCTCTCACCCTTTTACTGTTGAAACTGTTAAATGTAGCCATCACTTCTACTCCAATAGCTTCATATCTCGCACCTCTCCCCTGTGGAAATCCTTTCCCTTTTCCTGTTTCCCTGATAGCTATAATCTCCAACTATTCAAATGTAATGTCAATCGACATCTCTAGTTGCCTTGATCTATCCACTTCCCTTCTCCACATCCTTTCACCTTCCATTCCTATCTGCTCTCGCTCCAAATATTCTGTAACCCCTTGCATGCTAGTGGCTTCTCGCCTTGCTTGGGGTGAAATGAGCAGGTTTCAAGACATGCCGAAGAAGATCGCATATACTAGGTGTCATATATCATGGTTTGATTTCTGAAAACATTTGTATAGCCCCTGATATCTATCTAGTGCGCTTGTTCTAGAGCGAGGGTTAGCAATATAATTTCAAGAGACAATAATGAGTTCGATTTTTAAAGTTGCTTAACGATATTGATCCAATAGCAAGCCGTATGCTAAGTGTAGCAATTATAAATATCTTGCGAGTTTTGGGTTATCATATTTTGCTGCCGAAGATCGTGATCGGTGTTTGAAAAACATGATAAAGTTAAGGGGTCGAAGGCTGATTTTTCAAAAAGCAAAAACACGCTGGTTCTTCATCTCTTCTGGACGTATTTTACTTTTGTATTTTTCTTTCCTGCAGACTCGTTTCCCTGGTTTTTTTGTTGTTGGCAATTTATCACAACGTTTCAGCTCTAACCTTCAAACTGTAACTTTCTATCTTCGACGTTCCCTGAACGTGACCAGAAAAATAAATCCACCGGGTTCATCAAAAGGGTATAAGTTCACTGCGGAGAACAAATCCGGGAGTTCGTGGGCCCAGGCACCGGACGTGACGTGTATGGAACGGGAAACGCATGCTTCCCCGGAAACAAGATTCGACATTCGAAAACGTAACATACAGCCGAGGAATACCAGGGAAAAAAAAATTGGCAGAAAGGTTATGAAAAAAAAAAAGAAAGAAAGAAAGAAAATATTAAACGGGTAAAAGAGACCGAAGAAAAGGATATAAAATTTTAGACTGTCTCTTGTGTTGTAGTAAGGCATAAACGACTACATCCTGAAAGTTTATGGAACATAATAAAAGTTGTGCTAAGCCATGTTTACGAAAATATTCAACTCTAATATTGGGAATACTGTTTTCAAGCCAGTCCCTTCTTATTTACAACTAGAAACAGAACAAATAAGCCCACCTCTTGTTTGGTCTTGTGCCAGACTATGCTTATTTATACGTTTAAAGATTATTAAATCGTTCAGCCTTGGGATATATATTTTATTCATTTTTTTATTTGTTTCGGTTTGCCATTAACAATAGGAATTCTTATTAAATAACTGGTCCCCACGGGATATGGTGATTGGCAAATAAAAAGCAACCAATCGGGTAATTGATCTGTGGCCATTTATATGTTCTCAAATGTCGAATGATATTTTGAATAGAGTCTGAAGTAGCAAAATGACATTCGGCAAGTGTGTAGTCGGCATTGGTATCAGATGCTTAATTCAATGATTGTTGCTGTTCAAAAGACAAGTTCTACGAAACAGGAACCTATCTTTATTTCTGACGCAACTAAATTTTTTGAATTAATTAATAAGAACATTTAATATTGCATGCATTATTAGTGAGTTGATATGTATCGATTGTTCTCGGGTTAACCATATCGATCTATAAATTCTAGTCTCTTTACATCTCTCTTCTCAGTTTGTTCACTATCTATCTATCTATCTATCTATCTATCTATCTATCTATCTATCTGAGTTTGTTCATATATTGTCCTATTTCTTTTTATCACACACGCAATCTATTTAGACTGAGATATATATTCATCTCTTTCTCTCTCTCTCCATATATATATATATATATATATATATATATATATATATATATGTAAATATCACTGTTCATATCTATCTATATATCTATCTATCTATCTATCTATCTATCTATCTATCTATCTATCTATCTATCTATCACACTCTGTTCAAATCTATCTATCTATCTATCTATCTATCTATCTATCTGAGTTTTTTCATATATTATCCTATTTCTTTTTATCACAAACACAATCTATTTATACTGTCTGTCTGTCTGTCTGTCTGTCTGTCTCTCTCTCTCTCTCTATATATATATATATATGTATATTTCACTGTTCATATCTATCTATCTATCTATCTATCTATCTATCTATCTATGTGTGTGTGTGTGCATGTATGTATGCACGTATGTATGTATATTATGGGCATTTGACCAGGTGGATAGAACGTTCGCATTCAGACCATGTGACCCGGGTTCGAATCTCACCATGTTAGATTTGTCAGGGAGCAGACTTCCTGATGTTATTGGAATGGATGGGTGGACCCCAGCGTGCGGCACATTTGCCTGAAAACCCTACCACGTGTTGACCCAAGCCTTGTGAGTGAAATTGTGTAGACGGCACCTTTGGGTGCCGTCGATAGCTGTGCTATTACAAAGTCACAAGTCATCGTGGCCGAGGGCTTTAGCGTGCTGGTCTTGTTCTTGTTGATCACCCTAGATAACACGCTCTTTCCCAGAAACCGTAACAAAGGTCTGATCAGCATAGTTTCAGTGTAAACCATAGGTGGGCTCTGTGGGTGTTGAATAAACACAAATACGCCTGAGCGAGCGTCTGCCATAGGGATTGGCTAGCCGCCCTAGTAGATAGGTATCCTCGAATACGAGTGGCCAGCTATGTATGTATGTATGTATGTATCTATTTATCTATCGATCTATCTGTCTCAGTTTGTTCATATATTAACCTACATATCCTATTTCTTTTTTGGGCACTTTGATGCGGTGTAATGGTTAGCAAGCTTTCTCGCTAGAACAATTACGACTGAATAGTGAGTTCGATCCTCACTGGGTGCACCATACTTTCGGCCTTGTGCCACATCTAAGCTACGCTTCGAAAATCACTATATCCTATTTAGTTTTCTTCACACACACAATCTATCTAGGCAGAGATACATCTTCATATCTATCTATCAATGTCGTAATAATCTGTTAATATCTTTCTACATCTCAAGTGCAATAAATAAATAATACTTAATTATTAATTGCGAAAACAAAATTAGTTATCAGTTAACTCAGAATCAAATTTTCAAAATCCAAATTCAGTTTTCCTCAATAAATTCTAGAAGTTACTCACTCTTGCAAGACTCAAATTGTTTCGCTCTCAAAATGAAAGCCGGAATATTAATTGTTTTGTTTCTCGTTTCCAAAATTTGGCTTTGGAAGTATGATCCGTATATTTGCCATGGGAAAAGAGAATCTCCAACAGATGCGCTTCAAAGAATTTCATTCATGTGGAAAATCTTGAAATTGAGAAATTCTCTTGTCAATAAACAACTTGACTCCTTCCAAGCAAAATTGCAGGTTTTTGTATCTACAACATATTTCTGTAATATTTATAATGCATATGCGTTAGGGAAAATGTGTATGGCAAAATTCCAGACAATGGCGACAGAGCTAGAATAGCTCCTTTTCAAAATTTAATAATTTTGTTCATATTTTCACTTCTGAATTGTTACCTTCCTTTAAAAAAAAAGAAAAGAAAAAAAAATAGTGTCTATTTTTGGTAAAAGACAAGATAAGATATATTATTATTTCATTTTTATTTTCTTTCATTAACTATATTTCTGAGATGAGGTTTTATATACACTATTTACATTATTCGGACTATTGTTATCATCTTCGTCGCCATATTTATAACAAAGTTTCGGCCGTTGTACACTCCGAGCTTCTTCAAGTGGTTGGAATGTCGAACTGAACCCTTTATTTCGCTTACTGGGGTAGAGTGTTCTAGTTCCACGTGCCATGTCTAATTGATGCCAGTCATCAGTTACCTCCTGTTAATTCCCCTCTCCAAGTTCTCCACCGCCTTAACCAGGTATTGAACTCACACTCTTTGCGGAAAGAAATATAAAGGGGAGGCAGGCCGCCCCCTTATGGTAAGGCTTCAAGAACATGAGAAAGCTGTAACACGAGGGGAAGTGGAAACATTAGGCATGTCTAACCACATATGGAGAGAGAAATAAGATCACCGCCCTCTGTGGGATCAGGTTGAGATCATAGACAAAGAACACCTTCCTCTAAGAATTTAACAAATCGTTTCAGAATCAAACCTCGGCTATGCGAACGAACATTCTGTACATTTTCAGTACTTTATATACAAATTCTATCTCATTCAATAAAATTTGAAATTGTCTTTTATTTAAAGCCCGAGGAAAAAATGTAATCAACAACCTTGCTAACTGTTTGGAGCCATTGAAGTTCTTTTTGGTCATATTTTGCACACAAAGCCTCCTCAAGTATGATGCAATGAAAAGCTATCAGTGGATGACCAACATCTTTTGCAAACAGATTTACAAACCCTGCCTTCTCACCAGTGATGCAGGGGTACCATCTGTTGTGGCAGATACTACTTTTGAGATGTGAATTTGTCTTGTAGATAATTCATTCACAACTGCTTAACATCCCAAATATCACCCCTGGTAGCACGCTCAGGTAGTGTTACAAGGGCAACCATCTCTTCACATACTTCATCTCTCCTACAACATCGGGGGAATATGGTTAGCCTAGCTAGTGATGTAATGTCCGTATTTCATCAAAACAAATAGAAAAAAATTCCTTGAAAACAAATCATTTGTCAGTTGTTCATCTGTATTCGTTTCCAGCTTAAGTTTTTTATTCTTAACTGTTTTCCTACTCACAGACAAATCTCTAATGCGCTGAAAAATCAATTCCTTTTCTGAAAAAAAAATGTCAAAAAGGAAAGGCGAACGTTCTAGCCAAGCTTATTTAATATCCTCTTCATCACTGAGGGTCTTCTTTCCATGTTGGGCAATAGCTTTTGAAACCTCAAAATCTGCAGCAACTATTTTGGAACTGTGCCTATCTGAAATAAAATTGATAAAATTATTAGTTACACCAAGCTACCTCACATATACGGTCTCCCTAAGATTCACAAAGATGGTAAAGGAGAACATAACTAAAGACTGTGTGTACGCTATCCCGTGCAGCTGCGGAAAGAAATATAAATGAGAGACAGGCCGCCCCATCAAGGTAAGGCTTCAAGAAAAACCAGAAAGCTGTAACATGAGGGGAAGTGGAAAAATCAGGCGTGGCTGACCACATATGGAGAGAGAAGGGAGATCACCGTCCTCTGTGGGATCACGTTGAGATCATAGACAAGGAACACCATTGGAAAATTCGTAAAGTTAATGAACCAGCACATATGCTAGGCCACAAAAATCTCCTGAGCCGACCAAGCATAGAAATAAATACAATATGGGAACCAGTAATAAGGAGTGCCAGAGAAAAGCGATAATAACAACAAAGTTGCAATATGAGCTCTGGTAAAACATACAATGATAACAGTAAAAATTGCAATAGGAGCACTGGTAAAAATGGTTGCTGAAGACATTAGGTTTATAATACCCAGAAATTCATACACAGTTTCCTCAAGAACACATCGTACAGTGGATAATGGCGTTGGTTAGATCCAGTGACAGGACCCAAAGAGTGTGAGTTCAATGAGTGGAGAACTTTCAGAGGGGAAATTTAATAGGAGATAAATGACAACTGAGATCGATTAAACATGGCACGTGGAACTAGAACAGTCTACCCCAGTTGGCGAAATAAAGGGTTCAGTTCGACATTCCAACCACCTGAAGACGGCCGGAGCGTACAACGGCCGAAATGTTGTAATAAATATGGCGACAAAGATGAGGACAGTAGTCCGAATAATATAAATAATGTACATAATACTTCATCTCAGAAATATAGACAGATATGGAATACTGGAATTAAACATTTGGCATGATTAAGAAAGACATTAAATCCTTATGCTTTTTCTGTACCGAAACAATCGTTTGTAGGTTATCTTCTATAAAAGAGACATTATGAAAATGTTCATAAGAACTTAAGCCGTAGGAACAACGAATTTATTTATCGTGAACTGAGCAAGGCAAAAAAGAGGCTAATAATTTTATCAATTTTATTTCAGATAGGCACAGTTCCAACTTAGTTGCTGCACATTTTGAGGTTTCAAAAGCTATTGCCCAACATGGAAAGAAGACCCTCAGTGATGAAAAGGATATTAAATAAGCTTGGCTAGAACGTTCGCCTTTCCTTTTTGACATTTTTTTCAGAAAAGGAATTGATTTTTCAGCGCATTAGATATTTGTCTGTGAGTAGGAAAGCAGTTAAGAATAAGAAACTTATGCTGGAAACGAATACAGATGAACAACTGACAAATTATTTGTTTTCAAGGAAGTTTTTTTCTATTTGTTTTGATGAAATACGGACATTACATCACCAGCTAGGCTAATCGTATTCCGCCGATGTTGTAGGAGTTCAGTTCGACATTCCTACCACTAGAAGAAGGCCGTAGTGTACAACGGCCGAAACGTTGTAATAAATATGGCGACAAAGATGAGGACAATAGTCCGAATAATGAAAATAGTGTACTCTAATACCCACTTCATTTGAATGACGTCGTGTCTTAACGGATGGGCGTGACATTCTGTAACGGGGGAAAACATAAAAATATATGAGATAATAATAGTCATGAAAGAAGAGAAAGAATAAAAGTAAGTCAAATATGGAATCTAATGATTAAGTTTCGCGTGCCAGAAACAAGTCATCGGTGTGCCATGTTTGGCACGCGTACCAAGGGTTACCCACCCTTAGACTAGGAGAAACTATCATTAGATCTGATGTGATTTGGAATTCTCGGTCAAGCAAAGTTGAATAGTTTTTTTCTCGAATGCTCCGGCCGGTAGACGAAAATAAATATAGTGTTTAATAAATGAACAGAACGTCTACTCAAATACAAGTATCCAATGAAAATAATATTTGGGTAATAAGATTTCTTAATCTATTTCGTCACTGAAAAAATAAGCACAAAAAAAAAACGTGGATATGTCCTGCCCACAAAAAAGAAGAAAATAACCAAAGAAAAAATACGTGGTAAACCTTACTAACCGAGGCGACGATTCTAATTGGGTTAGAGAAGATGAAAGAAAAAAAGAAAACGTGGAGAGACACTAGTCAGCCGGCAGGAGGAACAATACGTGCTTTATACCCTGCATACATATTTTCTTTTTTTTTTTAAAGCTTATCACCCCAAGCAAGGCTGGAGGCCACTAGCACGCAAGGGGTTACAGAAGGTTTGGAGGAAGAACAGATAGGAGTGGTAAAGGAGAGGATGTGGAGAAAGATAGTGGATCGATCAAGGCAAGGGGGTTACATTAGATCTGGAGCGAGAGCAGATAGGAATGAAAGATGAAAGGATGTGGAGAAGGGAAGTGGATAGATCAAGGCAACTGGAGATGTCGATTGACGTTACACTTAAATAGGGGGAGATTGTATTTGTCAGGGAAACAGGAGTAAGGAAGGGAATTCCACAGGCGAGATGTGCGAGACATGAAGCTATTGAAGAAGAAGAGCCGTCTACATCTAACAGTTTCAACGGTGAAGCGGTGGGAACGGGATGCCAGCCTCGTAGGACGTTTAAATTCATGAGGCCTAGGAACCAGCGAAAGCAGCTCATCAGAGCAATTACCGTGAAAGTATTTGTAAAAAAGACAGAGCTAGGCAACGTCGCGTTTGTGAGAGAGCGACTGCAGACGAGATGACAGATCAGGGCCAATTACGTTGCATATCTATCTCTGGTTCTTATCAAGAACCCTGAGGCAAACAGCAGGGGCTCCAGACCATAAATGGTCGATTTAAAGATTTGGAGGATCGATTCCGGGGAGAAAAATTTCCTGGCTCGGCACAGGGAGACATCTAGTGGTAAAACAAGACTCTTTAGTATCGATGATCATTCTAGTATTGATGTTCAAATTTAATACTGCAAAATTTACTTAAAGTAAATTCATTTCTCATTAGTATATTTGCACGCACGGCTTTCCTACTATATATACATTTTTATATACAGTATGGCGTAGATAAATCCGGAATTTTTGCGTGGCAACAGCACCGTGACGTCACAGCGTAGCGAGACTTTGAAAGGCAGTTAGAAAGTACTGCATCTCACTAGCTGTCTGGCCGTTGACACATGAAGTATTTAGTAATCGACATGTCTTCAGAATACGATCGTCGAAGTGATGTTGTAGAGAGCCTTCGCGCCGTCCACAAATAAATCATTGAATGATTTAAATAGCTTAAAATCATGGTGTATAGGTCCTCAAATGATAATATTCAGATAAATATAAAGCTACGTACCTGTTCATTGTCTTTATTCTTTTTAGAAAAGGCCAAAACAATAATAAATCATGGACAAAATAAACCAATCCAAACAGTTCTGGCAAACTTTTCTAATCTACAATCACTATTGCAGACATTTAATTCATAAGACTTCGTTCGATAAATAGGTGGAGGTGTGAATTAGGTTTCAAGTGTTTCTCGGAAGATTTCCATATCCGCTTCAAAATTTCTGATCGAGAGAACCAAAGAGACTGTTTTATTGGCCGGCGGCCAAGTCAAAAGGAATGCGTTAACGGCCGAACGCAGCGAAAAAGAAAAGGTCACACTTGAGTCTATATTAAATCAGCATGTGCCGAATAATTTGTAGCCAGTTACGTCTCTTTTACATTGGCCAATATAAAGATTAACAATTTACAATATTATCTTCAATTCTTGAGTATTACAGAAGTTGCTTTGAACTTATATTTGTAGATATTACTAACAGATATGAGGTATAACTCACAAATGTGATCTATCTATCCATCTTGACATATTTATAAAAATGTGTTGTCTTATTTAGTATAAATAAAGTAGAATTACACACAGGCACACACACACACACACACACACACACACACACACACACACACACATATATATATATATATATATATATATATATATATATATATATGTATTCACAAAATAAGAACGTAAAAATTCGCCTATCCTTCAACCGTCCGCCGATGGCTTAGGTTTCGATCCAGGGTTGAAGCAATCGTATGTCTAGCCACACTGATGAGCTGTAATACAACTAAACAGTCTGTCTGTGGATGAGAATATAAATATATATATATATATATATATATATGGCCAGCAAAGTTTCTATTTAACATCTTTCGTTAAATATTAAAAACACGGAAAATTTAATTAATTTTTTGTGTAATTTTTCCAGTGTTCTTACATTTTCCCCCCTTTCGTATGGGTGTAACGGAGTGCAAAAGTTCACCATATTGTCCAGTGACACAAGCGATTTCCTCCTCTTCTTTAACCATTTTCAAGACGTTATTTTTTTACGTGGTGTTAATTTCTTTCCATGTTTGACTGTTTAAGTTGTATTTTTTGGTGTTCATTTGAATATTTGTAGGAGCGTTTATTCCGAGCCTTGCCTTGTTTAGTGCGGCTGGAATGCGAGTCATCGTCGTTCTATATTTTTGAAACTTTCAACACCCAATTCTCAATGTTATATAAGAAGTGGTTGATAGTGGAGGAGAAATGTTTCATATTCAGCGCTTCTTTTAGTGAGATATTTCCGGTAATGTGATACATATAGAATTTTAGTGTTTTCGACCAGAATATTTCTTAAGGGGTCTTCTATATCGTGGATAGCTAGATGCTTTTATATAGAAATTTGGAAAGATAAATTACATATAACGCTCTTGTTACACCCGTAATAAATTTTGTTCTGTAGGTTGATTGCTTTTGATTTCGAGGGCATCGTGAATTTGAAGTCTCTTTAATATATTATGTTCTATCATATTGTCAACCAGTATTTTCCGGCATTGTGAAGGTCGACAGGAATGTCTTTTTAAATATTGTGCAATAGAACTTGTGTCCGATAAATGAAGTGCTGACAATGTCATAGTTGTCAAACCAACATATGTACTTATTTTTTTGTCAGAGATACAGTCCCACAAGGGATATTTAAACTGATAAACAATGTTGTTCATTTTCCCAAACGATTATTGACTGAGAATAGTTTTTTTGCGTATGATTATGTTGACTGTGTTAAATTAAGTATAATATATTTTGTGATGTTAACAAACATTCGTTGCCACTTTTGTGATGTCAACGAATACTGGCTGTCACTTTTGTAATGATCGTTATACAACTTAAAGTACGTCGTTGAACTATACTGGTTTCAAACGCCTTCGAATAACCCTCGCACTAATAGTACTTGCTCGATAATACTAGCTAACAGTAATACGTATAGTGATCCGAATAGAGAAATAGTATAGTGAATAGAGTAGAGAATAGCGGTTCCTATAGTGGTAGGATAGAGTAGAAAAATGCAGATCAATTGGATGTCACGCAACTTCCTACTTATGCCTTTTCTCTATGGTCACGTGGTCTACTTAATTCAATAATGGGATCAACTGTGTTTGTCCACTGGTGATCTATGTTCAAACTCAAGTGTCGGCAACGACACTTTATTCCTATATAACAATATATAATTTGCTTTATTTTTTACTGGGGTCAATGGGGAATATATTTGAACCCTAAACAAGGAGGGGAAGACAATGATTACTCCTAGACTTGAACAGGTTAGCACTGTAGTGATCGAGAAAACATCCTCTTGGGAGTGGGTTACATGGAGCAGTGGTTCACGGGTAGAAGCTGTTCGAGTGAAAATTACTCCTCATCGACGTTATACGGAGGGAATGTGTGTGGTTTGTTATAATATAGGTAGCATGGTCCGTTCTACACGAACACTTTCCATGGTAGTAGCGACAGAGCAGCGAAAGCCATTATATATATATATATATATATATATATATATATATATATATATATATATATATGTATGTATGTATAAAAGGCAGGATGTGTGTGTGTGTAACGAATGCACGGCCGCAATTTTCGATGGATTTGCACCAACATTTACATGCACATGCTCAAAGTTAGCGGAAGGCCAAGACCGACTTTGCATTTCCCAACTTCCATCGATAGTGGAAATAATCGATTTTTTCATGCTTCTACGGCAGATTTCATGTAG
>OZ038505.1:27588884-27601384 GCA_964036315.1 Acanthosepion esculentum
AAAAAGCTTGATAGAAATGCAAATATTAGAAGATGAACGAGAAGAAAATAAGAAAGAAAGAAAGAAAGAACAAAATGGATGAAGAGGGCAAAATTGAGAAATAACGAAAGGAAGATGAAAGAAAGAAGGAATAAAGAAAAGAAAAAAAGAAAAGGAATAAAGAAATAAAGAAAAGGAAAGATGGGGATAAAAAAATGAATAAAAATTAGACAAGAATTGTAACGAGAAAGCAAGCAAATAATGCCAGATAACAGGAAAAATTACATTCGTTAATTTCACCTATACAAACAATCACATCTAGGAGCCCACCGTGTTGTGTTCCCTGTGGAAAATTTCCCACCCACTTCTGTTCGTAATCTAATGATAAATAGTAAGTTCCACAGAGAGAGCTTCTTCTCCAGAACTGTTACACTGTAGAAGACGCTCGCCAGTGGATGCTTTCCGCACAACTACAATCTTGGTGAAATGATATCTTTTCTACATATCCTCACAATGCTCTTTTCATATTCTCTCCTCCTACTTTACGTTATATCGCCCAGTAAGCCTCTAACGTGAGTTGATATTGGCCATTGTACTCGGTGAAATAACAAAGAAAGAAAGAAAGAATGAAAGAAAGAAAGAAAGAAAGAAAGAAAGAAGGTAGACAGCAAGAAACAAATGGGGGGTGCAATATAGAGAGATAGTTTAAAATGGAGAAAGAAAGAAAGAAAGACGTTAGAGAGTATGAAATAAAGGGGGAATGCAATATATAGAGGAAGTTTGCAATGGGAAAAGAAAGAAAGAAAGAAAGAAAGAAAAAGAAAGAAAGAAGGTAGAGAGTAAGAAATAAATGGGGAGTTCAATATAGAGAGAAAGTTTAAAATGGCAAAGAAAGAAAGAAAGAAAGAAAACACGAAAGCAAGCAAGCAAGCAAGAAAAAAAAGAAAGAAAGAAAGAAAGAAGGTAGACAGTAAGAAACAAATGGGGGTGCAATATAGAGAGAAAGTTTAAAACGGAGAAAGAAAGAAATAAAGAAAGACGTTAGAGAGTATGAAATAAAGGGGGAATGCAATATATAGAGGAAGTTTGCAATGGGCAAAGAAAGCAAGCAAGAAAGAAAGAAAGAAAGAAAAAGAAAGAAAGAAGGTAGAGAGTTAGAAATAAATAGAGAGAAAGTTTAATATGGGCAAAGAAAGAAAGAAAGAAAGACAGAAAGAAAGAAAGAAAGAAAGAAAGAAAGAAAGAAAGACAGAAAGAAAGAAAGAAAGAAAGAAAGAAATAAAGAAAGACAGAAAGAAAGAAAGAAAGAAAGACAGAAAGAAAGAAAGAAATAAAGAAAGAAAGAAATAAAGAAAGAAAGAAAGAAAGAATGATCGACACCAAGAGTGTAAATGAAAAGAAGAAATGAATAAAGCAAGGAAGGAGTGACGGAAGAAGGATGAAAAGCAGAGAGAAGAAAGAAAGAAAAAGAATGAAAAGAAAGCAAATGAAAGAAAGGGAGGGGAAAGAAAGTTGAAAAAAAAGACACATGCTATGTTTATGCTTGTTCAAAAGTTTCTTATGAATATTAAAGTTTCTTTCAAATGAAATAGAGTATTTTCAGCTTAATTGCCCCCAGATTGTAAAATACCACGAAAGATTTTTAACTTCAGATTATTTATTCCGTTCTCGCCGACAAATTGTTGCCTGAAAGTTTCATTTCAGATTCGTCTTTAATCTGCAACAAACAATTTCTTGTTTTCTTTTCACGCTTTAGGCTGATTTTTGGACCACAATGTTGCGCATTTCTGTATTCGAAAAATGAACAAAGGAATTCAGATTTCAAACGCGTCAACATTCCAACCACCTGAAGAAGGCCGGAGCGTACAACGGCTGAAACGTTTTGATAAATATGGCAACAAAGATGAGGACAATAGTCCGAATAATGTAAATAGTGTACATAATACCTCATCTCAGAAATATAGACATATACTGAAGAAGGCCGGAGCGTACAACGGCCGAAACGTTTTGATAAATATGGCAACAAAGATGAGGACAATAGTCCGAATAATGTAAATAGTGTACATAATACCCCATCTCAGAAATATAGACATATACTGAAGAAGGCCGGAGCGTACAACTGTCGAAACGTTTTGATAAATATAGCAACAAAGATGAGGACAATAGTCCGAATAATGTAAATAGTGTACATAATACCTCATCTCAGAAATATAGACACATACTGAAGAAGACCGGAGCATACAACGCCCGAAACGTTGTGATAAATATGGAAACAAAGATGAGCACAATAGTCCGAATAATGTAAATAGTGTACATAATACCTCATCTCAGAAATATAGACATATACTGAAGAAGGTCGGAGCGTAAAAAGGCCGAAACGTTTTGATAAATATGGAAACAAAGATGAGCACAATAGTCCGAATAATGTAAATAGTGTACATAATACCTCATCTCAGAAATATAGACACAAACTGGAGAAGGCCGGAGCGTACAACAGCCGAAACGTTGTGATAAATATGGAAACAAAGATGAGGACAATAGTCCGAATAATTTAAATAGTGTACATAATACCTCATCTCAGAAATATAGACAAATCGTTAATGAAATCAACTGCAACTGCCGAGTTATTTTTGTCAAAAGTATAAGTTTTGAATGATTAAAGGTCTAAAGGATGATTCGCTTCTTTCCAAAGGTTCAGGATATCATCAAGATTAACAAATGTGTATTGGATCGTGATATTGTGTTTTCATTCAGAGCTCCACCGATTTAGATATCAGGGTTCACTCTTTGACCTCCATATCTACACTCAACACTAATTGTGGATGGAGTGTGTGAAAGCGATGAAAATTTTCAAACACAGCTCGAGAAATTTAAATAATTTTCTTTTAAGTTGAAAGAAATAAGTTATAAAGTTCCGCACAAACAAAGTTCGTACGAAAATCGTGTTGTTTTTACAACACAAAATAAATGGATTTTGTTAGATAGTATGAAAAGTATGTGTATTTTCAAAGCGTGAATTCACGATTTATATATCTTATGTATGTGTATGATATGATTCCAGCATCAGACAATTTTAACTGTACTAGTAATGCTGCTAAAATTAGGCTTTCTTTATGTCGCCCTACAATTTAAACAGGGGTAGCTGGTTCATGAAGATACTTTAAAAGCGAGAATTACTTTCCAAAAAAGAACTTAGAATTCAATAAGTTTAAAAAAATTTAAGAATTCAGCATTCTTTACAATTTCATCAGTCGAATTATTCTGAAGACTGAAGAATATAAATTTCCGTTACGCTATTTATGAGATAAAATGGTCAAAGAACTTAAAAGTTAAATTAACTAAACGCAAAAATTTTATTGGTTTATAAAAAACTTTCCCAATTTTTAATATCTATTTTTAGCAGGGTAAAAATTGTTAATCATTTTCTAGTTGTGAGCATTCAACTATTTTAGCAGAGAAGAAGAATGTTCACTATTTATATTATTCAGACTATTGTCCTCATCTTTGTCGCCATATTTCTTCCAACGTTTCGGCCGTTGTACGTTCTGGCCTTCTTCAAGTAGTTGGAATGCCGAACTGAACCCTTTATTTCGCTCACTGAGGTAGACTGTTCTAGTTCCACGTGCCATGTTTAATGGATGTCAGTTATCAGTTATCTCCTGTTAATTCCCCTCTACAAGTTCTCCACTGCCTTAACCGAGTATTGATCTCACACTCTTTGGGTACTGTCACTGGGTCTAACCAACGCCTTTATCCACTGTGCTATGTGTTGTTTGCTTTTTGAGAGTTTGAATGCCGTTTGGTATAACGTCGCTGATTGGTTAATAAATACTAATGTGGGAATTTTAATTTCGTGTGAGTCTATTTTTTCACTATGCCTACGTGATCTTACTTTTGCACAGAATTGATATATTAGTTACAGTATTTAATTCTATTGAATATTTTCTACACTTTTTAACGGGGTTCGACACTAAGTTGCTCACCGTCGTTGGTTTCAACAGTTACCCGCAATGACCACCTAACTCTGAGATATATGCTCCGATCTTAGATTCAACTGCGGGTCTTTTTCTACGCTCTGAATTCTTCTTCTCTAGAAGCTTATTGTCCATATCCGTCCCTCGACTGATTTAATTCTCGGGAAAAAACTGATTTTGTTACTTCTTCCTTGTGACGCTTTCAATGGGATTTCAGGGCGCCTATCTCCTTTCCAACCTCTAGGCCACAGACGAAGGCCACGGAAGACACTAGAACCCCAAGTTTTTCTTTAAGCCTTCTTCTGTCAGTAGGTGGGCGATCATGGCTCTTGATCACTTACTATCCTTTGTAGCTCTCAGCAGTATTTCTCTTTTCGCTCTTCCCCATCACAACAATCAGTTCTGCCTCCCAAGCTAGTTTAATCCCATTTTCCCTTTGTCCTTTGAGGGTCAAATTGTCCAAGCGTACTTTTCCCATTATGTGTCAAGATCATTTCACCAGTCTTTCTCTAGCTGTAATTTAAGTGCCCATTTTTACTTCCCCAGGATTAACATTTTGAGTTTTTGGTAGTTTAAGTATTCTGTAGAACCATAGCTGTAGCGTTACATCTCTTCTTCTGTCGGGAGATTGTCTGGCATTCACTGCCATATAAGATGACAGATATCAGATAACAGTTGATCACTCCTTTCTTTGTTTTTAACGAAATACCAGGGATTTTAATACTTTCCTTAGCTTCTGGAAGACATCTTTTCGGTCCCTTATTAAAACATTTTGGAGATTTTCGGACTTGCTTGATTTTGGCATCTCAATTCGTAGCTGGACACGTTCTCTTACAACTATATATTCTGTTATCTTACAGTAGAGTACTTGAATCCGGTATTTGCAATCAAGGCTAGGACTAAAAATTTGAAAGAGTAAGTCAAGTGGGGGAGAAAATGAAATAACTGACCTCTTTCTAGTTTCAGCTCTCAGTTGAGAGGCTAGAATGAAAATTTCTGTTAGGTTATTCCCAAAAGAATTGAGGTTTTGATTTTCGCTGAAATTTCAGAAATGATAAAAAAAAATTACGACTTAAAATAAAACTTATAATAACGGAAAGAACCAGATTTCTGACCATTAAATAGAAAACAAGCAATCAATTATGCGATATCTTCACAGATTAAATGAAACTAGCAGCTTCTGCGAATTTGAGAAACTGGGAACTCAAGATTTAATTATAGAGGACGAATTGATTCAATTACGCTTGATATATCTCATAAATATAAGATATCGGAACAATTACAATTGAATAATTTTTGTCTAACTGCATGCGTGGAAATTAGACAACAGCAGCTGGGAGTGATTAAAAAATAAAATTCTACTGGGAACAATGTTGAAAATTGCAGTATAAAAAAATAACCCAAGAAATGCAAATACTACAGTGTAACCCGGATATAAGAGAGTTGTCGGGACCGGAGAAGAAGTATCTTATATCCGGGTTTCTTTTATATCCGTGTTTGGTATATTATATATACATTAACACAGGCTCTAATTTGGGACCAGATACAATCTCTCTTATATCCGGGTTTATCTTATATCAGGGTCTTATATCCGGTTTACACTGTATAACTGCGCCGATGAAATTGACAGGAAAAAGTGTCTGTATTTAAAGTTAGAAAGAGGATAAACAGTATAGGAAAAAATGGAAAAAGAAAAGAAAATGCTAGTGGATCATTGTGACCAATTAATACCCAGAATAGAAAAACAAAATGTGATGGAAGAAGCTCTTGGCGAAGAAGGGTTTTCAGATCAGGATAATGTAGACGAGCCTATGGATATAGATGGAGTGAATCAGGCAGGGTAAAAATGGGAACAAGACATGAACCTCAAGCGGTAGAGAAGGAGGAACGTTTTTGTAGAAGTTCAATGAGAACGAAAGGCATTAGACGACTTCAGGGAGATGTAATGGGATTGGAAAATCCTGTCTGACTCTTTACTCTATATATTATTTCTACTATAATCAGTATATGCAAATAGGTAATATTTTCATATGTCGATTATAGGAGAAATAAAGTATATAATAAAGGGGTAGATGGGAGGAAGTTAACTACTGGCCACGTGTCGTAGAGCAACACCGTACAAGAATTACGGTTTCCTTTATTACTTTGTCTAGAAGTTTCTGTATTTTTTTAATCAACCCAGTGTCCTACGCATATAGTTATGATTTTGTCCGACATTAAGCCTCTATACGTTTTTGCCGAAAATGTTTTTTCAGACACGGACGAATAAACACGTCCAAAACATAATGTAACGAAACCAGCTACAGACTTGTTTTTCCGTCGATTTTTATTCTTTTTATGCCCTTCTGATCGTGAAACGAGTCTAGTTGTCCACTCATACGTCTGGTGGAGGTGTTAGCCAGCGTCGATTACTTCAAGGTGTCTCAGTATCTTAGTATATTAAAAACAAATTTAAAAGATTCGTCTGAAAAGGAAACGTTTTTCCCAAAATAACTAGCAGAGAAGGGTTAAATAATCCTGGTATGACTTCTAGAACCCTCGGGATTACTTCAATGTAAAGGTATTACACCACTTTTATTTTTGTCTATTCAATGAAATTATTTTTTTTTATTCATAATTTGGCGGTTGTGCTTCTAAATGAACTCCTGGATTATTCTGACATCTTTCAAAAATATATCAACTTCCATAGCCGCAGAAAGAGTGTCGTAGCTTATCAATGATTTTTGCATATTTGTTAGAGATTCACACTTCACATATATTTACTTCCGCACTGCCTAACTCTCTGTATTCACTCTCTAAACTACTGCCTCTGAGTTCATTCGCTGAATGCGACATTCTAAGCTTACACGATATTTTTTTTTCCTTTTATTCATCATTTATTATTTAGACTTGTTATGGTTATTGCGAGCTGATATTTCTCTGCGAACAGAAAGTTGCTTCTTATCGATTCTTTCATTTCAATTTGTATACCAATCTTGTTTGTTATTTATACCACACGTTTCAGTCATTGTAATCTTGCGGTTACTTCGGCTAACTTTCCTATTTGAAAATTTGCAGAGATGCCAAATAAATTTTATTTATTCTCGTTGGGTCTATTGTTGGCAGCCTTTGCTTTGTATGTCACCTTCAACATACTTCGTAGCGAATTATACCTTTGTCAACCGCATTTCCCTTGCCATATTGGTTTCTATTATTCACTTATATTCATCTGCCTTAATATAAATAATAAGCACACAACGTTCAGGAACCAAGGCCCGCTCTTTGAACGGTTGAATTCTTGGAATTATTACACGCCAATCAGGGTATAAAGACAATCGGGCACGAAGATCGCTGAGAATGAAATGAGTGTTCTCCAGACTTAACATTATTTTTCTAAGATTTTCATCGTTTCAACACAGGCAAGGCTACAAAGCCATTAAGACTTACTGAGACTGAAAGACAAGGAGAAAAAGTTACTGGGGAGAAAGGACAATGTAAAGAATAGCATTCAAGAAGACAGTGAATGACAGTTGCCGTTTATGAATAGTCTGAAACAGATAAATAGATATGAGAAATCTAAGACACATAAGATACAGATATATGAAGAGTCAGACATATATATATATATATATATATATATATATATATATATATATATATATATATATATATATATATATATATAGGTAGATAGATATGAACAGTATGAGATCGATATATAGATATGAACAGTCTGAGATCTATAGATAAATAGATAGATATGAACAGTCTGAGATCGATCGATAGATAGATATATAGATATGAACAGTCAGACATAGATAGATAGATATGAACAGACTGAGATAAATAGATGCATATGTACATACATTTGAACAAACTGAAATAGGTAGATAAATAGATAGATAGATAGATGTGAAAATACTGATATATATATATATATATATATATATATATATATATATATATATATATATATATATATATAGAGAGAGAGAGAGAGAGAGAGAGATAGATAGATAGATAGATAGATAGATATATAGATATGAACAGACCGAGATAGATAGATGTGAAGAGACTGAGATAAAGAGATGGATACGTACATACATTTGAACAAACTGATATAGATAGATAGATAGATAGATAGATAGATAGATAGATAGATAGATAGATAGATAGGTTGGTATAAAATACGGATTGGAATCTGGCAGAAACAGGAAATGTTTATCAATCAAGCTTCATCACAGAGTGAGATGTGGAGAAAAGAAGAAAGAAATTCTGATAGTTTTTACTTTTGTGTTCTTTTATTTCATTGGACAATTATTTATCACGTGCCATGGACACTTTAAACCAACGTTAGTAGGATCTGTTGAGGTTCCCAATTTTAGTTTTCAAGTAAAAATACCAGCATTTCTTTCTCTATTTTCTCCATATCTCATATTCTGATGAATCTTTAATAAAAGTGAAACATGTTAGATTGATAAGCGTTTTCTTATTTGATCTTTAACTTATCATACATAAATAGATAGATACATATGAAAAGATTGAGATACAGAGATATATTATTATTATTGTTCAGGACGTGGATAATAATGGCTTCACGTATTCTTACAATTTAGGTAGTTTTGAGTAAGGTTTATCTTTGCATTCGCTCTCCTACATAGGGTTGTGCCAAAGATTTACACAAACTCATTACGTACTTTATTCAATGCTTTCCTCCCTGTCTTTGGCCGTCAAAATTACTTGCGTGTGTCAGATTCTTCAAGCCGCCCATCCACATTATGTGTCCTACATATCTCTCTTTCTGTTTCTAAGTATCCTATATCTTTTTATTTTCCTTAAAGCTTCGTCGTTGCTCACATGGTCGGTCCATGGTATTCTCAGTATAACCATATCTATGTTTTCTCAAGTCTCTTCTTCAGCTGTAAGATTGTCCCGCATTCACTGTCGTATAGCAGGATTGATATTGCATCAAACTCAATCACACTTTTAGTTGTTTCTAAGAAAAATTTCTTTTTTTTTCTTAATACTTTCTTTAGCTTTTGGAAGGCATCTGTCTCTACTCGAATACGACTTCAGATTTTTCATCATTTTACCTAAAGCAAGGCGATAAAGCCACTAAGACACAAGGGGTTATAGAGGATAAAAGAGAATACAGCTAAGGAAACTGAGAAAACGTTACTGAGGAGAAAGGATAATAAACGTAATATTTAACGGGGCAGAAGTGGTCGATTGAAGTTGCATTTAATTTTTTTTCTCCACATCTCATTCTCTGATGAAGCTTGATTGATAAACATTTCCTGTTTCTGCCAAATTCCAATCCATATTTTATACCAATCTATCTATCTATCTATCTATCTATCTCTGTTTGTTCAAATGTATGTACGTATCCATCTATTTATCTCAGTCTCTTCATATCTATCTATCTATCTATCTATCTATCTATCTATCTATCTATCTATTATAATAAGATCTATCTATCTATCTATCTATATATCTATCTATCTATCTATCTATCTATCTATCTATCTCTGTTTGTTCAAATGTATGTACGTATCCATCTATTTATCTCAGTCTCTTCATATCTATCTATCTATCTATCTATCTATCTATCTATCTATCTATCTATCTATCTATCTATCTATCTATCAGAAATCGAGAAGCCGGAAGCGTGTACTACAGCTGAAAAAAGTGATAAAATAAATTATCAGAGAAGAATATACGGTTAAATTTTACAATTTCACGATTAAAATAATGTGGCATAACTACCAACCCCAAGGCCAACTGGATAAAAGCGTTGGTTGTGACCCAAAAGTGATTTGGCCCAAGTAGATGTGATTCAAATACCTGGCTACAGCGGAGGAAATAAAAATTTGCAGAATCTGTCTGTATCTCGGAATAGATTGTTATAATTCTACATGCCATGCACTTGGATATCTCAATTTTAAATAATTCCCCTTGATAACACAATTCTGCAAGTTTACATTATTCGGACTATTGTCCTTATCTTTGTCTCCATATTTATTACAAAGTTTCGGCTGTTGTACCCTCCGGCTTTCTCTCGGAAAGAAATATAAATAAGATACAGGCCGCCTCCTTAAGGTAAGGCTTCAAAAATACCAGAAAGCTGTAACACGAGGGGAAGTGGAAAAATCAGGCGTGGCTAACCACATATGGAGAGAAATGTGAGATCACCGCCCTCTGTGGGATCAGGTTGAGATCATAGACAAGGAAC
This sequence comes from Acanthosepion esculentum, assembly GCA_964036315.1. Lineage (NCBI taxonomy): Eukaryota > Metazoa > Mollusca > Cephalopoda > Sepiida > Sepiidae > Acanthosepion > Acanthosepion esculentum. The sequence goes on from OZ038505.1 coordinate 27,599,049, forward strand.
ACCATTGGAAAATTCGTAAAAGGAATCAGAATATATGCTAGGCCACAAAAATCTCCGGAGCCGACCAAGCATACAAATGAATACAATATGGGAAGCAGTAATAAGGAGTACCAGAGAAAAAAGTGATAATAACAACAGAAATTGCAATATGAGCTTTGGTAAAAACATGCAATGATAACAGCAAAAGTTGCAATATGAGCTCTGGTAAAAAGGTTGCTGAAGACATTAGGTTTATAATACACAGAAATTCTTACACAAATATCCTCAAGGACACATGGCACAGTGGATAAAGGCGTTAGTTAGATCCAGTGACAGGACCCAAAGAGTGAGAGTTCAATACCCGGTTATGGCAGTGGAGAACTGGGAGAGGGGAATTTAACAGGAGGTAAATGATAAATGACATCCATTAAACATGGCACGTGGAAATAGAACAGTCTACCCCAGTGAGAGAAATAAACGGTTCATTTCGACATTCCACCCACCTGAAGCAGGCCGGAGCATACAACGGCCGGACGTTGTAATAAAAGATGAGGACAATAGTCTGAATAATGTAAACTTGGGAAATTAATTAAAATTGAGATATCCAAGTGCATAGCACGTGGAATTATAACATTCTATTCCCATGGATTAAATAAAACGTTTGTTTTGAAAATCCAACAAATATGACCTGAAGGAAGCCAGAGCGCACAGTCGTCGAAACGTCGTGAAGGCGGCAATAAAGATGAGGGCAGCAGTCTGAACAATGTAAATAATATAAATAATTGCAATACCTCATCTCAGAGATATAGACAGATTATATTTTTTATTAAAAATATTTTTTTTATATCGACTAATGCCGATCTAACATTATAAAACAAAAACGAGAAAGTCTGAAAAATTCCTGTATTAATATTTGTTATATTAAACAACACTGAAGAATATAATAGTTCAAAAAACGAATATATTTTACGCAATAGAATATCTTGGTGTTTTATTTGAGACGTCGAGGACGGAAAGATGATTTCAAAGACAAGGACACATATCAGAATAATTGGTTGAGTAATGAAAATATTTCATTGTAGAACTTTCAACGTAAATATTGTCTAGTTTTCTTTCAGTAAAGTCTACGATTAATTCCTCTTGCGTGTTCAATAGAAGTATCCATTTGAAGTTTAGTGCCATTTGAAATAGAGCAGTAAATAAAAACTCAGGATCAGAATCATTTCAAAATCAGTCGTATGCGAGGCTCTTAATATTTTAGGACACGCTCAAAATTCAACACTTTCAGTTAAGTGCTTTTCTCAGACAAGCGGATTAGCAGTTTGACCAGTTAAGATCAAAGTCGCTGTAGACGAAGGAAGTCCATCATCTTGTCAGATCGGTTAAGTGTTTACGAGACAAATAAGTAAACCACTCCAGTCTCATCTCACGGACAATTCTATGAGATAAACTGAGCAAGACGACAGCTGTGCTGAAATTAATATTTTATCAGAAACAACAGAACGTTATGGATATGTTTGGGGATTTCTTATCTACAGAAAAAAGAAACTCTTGAATACAAAAATACATTTGCAAAATGAGTGCTACGTTTCACTAAAAAGGAATCTAGTATTCAAACTGTGGGGAGGTGCAGACAGAAAACACGGGGGACCTACATGACATGCGCATTGTGAAAGAGTACAAAAAGATAGGGTTGTTATCTCCCAGAATGTTGAGACCTTACTGCTTGTTTTTGAATATCAAAAATCCCACCGTTGTTTCTGAACTGTATACTTTTAACCAAATCTCTTATTACGGAGTCGTATAATGTTTCTCTTACACATAACAAACTGTTGCGTAGTAGATTAATACGAAAATATATAACCCTTGGTGTTGTCAATATGGATTATCTCCTCTTTTATAATCCAAGCTATAGAAGCTGTACATTTCCGCTTGTCAAGTAGACGAGTAGTAAGATTCTTAATTGAATAAAAGATTACTAGACAGAATCTCTTGTCCTGTTTTCATTACAATTTATTCAATTAAGCATCTTACTACTCGTCTACTTGACAAGCGGAAATGTACAGCTTTTATAGCGTGGATTATCAAAGGGGAGATAATCCATATTCACAACACTTGGTATGATGATGAAATACATTCAGCATCAAAGCCTCTAAAATTGGAGGTTTAGAGGGGCGTGGGAACACCACTTAATTGCTGTTGTCTCCGGGTCCACCCTGACCCGGAGTTGTAGCACTTGTTAGGGTCCCATCTATGTGGAAATAGTGAAGCCCAAAACAAAAATCCACAGTGCACATCATCAAATAATAATAATGATAATAATAATAACGTGGCATTGTTATAATATGACGTTATAT
>OZ038505.1:27606384-27673884 GCA_964036315.1 Acanthosepion esculentum
ATCCTAAATTTTTTGCTTTTGGGCAAACATTTATTTTTCGTGAAGTTCTTTTTATGCGGTTTCCTGTTTTTCTTTTCTTTATTCCTATTTTTATTTTCAAACTTATTAATATTTCTATTCGTTTTATTTAGAACGTTTTAGAAGTCGTTTTTTGTAACTTTCTAAGTAGCATTCTATGTTCTGTATTGTTCACATCGAACTTGTCTTCATCTTTTCTCATTTTTTGTCTGTTATAATCCGCATTTGAGGTTTTGTTTATGTGTTTTTATTTTTATTTTCTCTGCGTTGATTTTGTTTTAATTCTTTCTCGATTTTATTATTTCTTTTCGTTTTTAACTTTTTTCTTTACTTTTGCTTATTTTAGTTTTGTTATGAAATTATGAATCATTTTTTTGCTTGGATAGATTTAAAAGAAAAAAAGGGAGCAGAGGAATAATTCAATAATGGCCGACAAAAGTCGTTCTGTTAAGAAATGTCTATTGGGACTGGCTTCGAAGGCCAAGCCTTCACACCTACGGCGCAAGCCACAAAAATGAAACAATGAGGTGATCAACAATGGCTAGAATAAAGAAGAAATTACAGTGGTTGGAAGTACCCATAATAAAGACATAAATATGTAAACCAAAGGCAATAAACATCAATATAAAACAAAGACGGTAGCTGATTATGGTAGTTCAGACAGTACAGTTGCCGTGGAATCGCCTTCGTGCTGGAAGTCTCCAGCGAAAGGTATCATCGACATTGCGAAGTTCCTGGAGCGAACTAGAACTTACAAACATCTGATTAAAAAGGTTGAAATTCTGGTGGATCATAGAGAATTCCAGAAAGCTGAAACAAGAATTGTTAGTCTTCGTCGTGGACAAGCGTTCGCGTAAGATTTGTCCTCGAAACATACCGTCGTAAAAGTATTGACATCCCTGTGGGTTAAGCCTCATAGAACCATAAAGCGAAATGGATTGTTCGTATGGGACAGACAGTTGTCATCAGTTGGGTTGGGACGCAGCATGTCGTGAAAATATAAGAAAGGACTTGGTTATGCGGATTGAATGCCATTATGAAATATTTGAGGTCCCTCCTATTTTAGGGGAGCACAATTTGATATATACTGCGAGGAATAAGGAGAGATATTGGATGTTTACTTGAACTAGGAATGAAGTTGATTGTGAAACCTTCCTCTGCATCCCCAACTCTGGATGTCGCACGCCAGAAAATGCCGGTCATTGTGACCGGCCAAAAACTAACTTGTTGGAGGTTCGGAGTAAGTGATCAGCTATCCTTTTCCTGGGCAGGGAAGAAGGCGCTTAGATTTATGACTCCAAGGAACCAGAATACTCTTTTGACCGAATCTGTTAGTTCCGTCTCGTCTGTTATGCGTATGTCCTCGACTGGGACGGTGCGGTGAGACCCCAGTTGGGTCTCGTCCAACATTGCCTGTAGACCTTTGCTCACCGTTTGTGCAAAAACTGAGGGAATGGATTGTCGTTGGTAAGGGCAGAGGGAAGTGCCAGTCAGAGAGGCATCAGTCCCCTGGAGCTCCCAAATAGTAAGGCACAAACAGTCCCACTCCCTCTACCAGATTTAAGCTGAAAGAACAACTTCAAGCCAATCATAAAAAGGAATCTTTGCCACAGAGGGTGAGTGGCCCCCCATTCTCTGCTCCGTTTTCCCCAACATCTACAAAAACATTTACACCACGATGGAAACAGAAACATATATACAACAAATCATTTTAATTCAGTTAATACACCCAGAACACCACCATCATCTACAACGACTCCCCAAGTCTTCCCAGTCACCCCAAAAATGGAAAATAAAAAAAGAATCAGAACACCAAAAGTTGCATCACACACAGAAAAAAAGCAAAATATCTCAAGCAACCGTACTTTCCTGGGGAAGACGTATGTCGTGTGTTCGAAGAAGAAGAGGAAATGGTTTTTGCTCAAAACCCACAATCCCAAATACCTTGATATGGGGCATGACTGAGGATGCGAACTCTGGCATCAAATTATTGCCTCCACCAGCCTACATAACGCATGAAGAAATGACAAAGACAAAACAATTTTGTTCAGGGTGGTTCTTCATTATTGTCCACCACACCCGGTATAGGGCACTAAAACTAATGTTCCCCGATCATATTAGCAGCCTATCTCTCCATCAAGACTGATATGGACCCAAGCTCAATTGAATACGCTGTTAGTAGTCCTTAACCGGAGCATGTTCAGTACAGAAAACCAACCTTAATCGGACTGATAATATCTCACTGGTTAACTATTATGAATGTCTGGGTCTGAGGTGGTTATCTCATAGGAAGCCTTGCGGTAAATATCATGTTGTTTATAGGAGATGCGGTTTTCAACTCGCGACCCTGAATATAGTCTGTCAAAGGAGTTTGTCCTCTATCTAGCATGTTTTGATGGACTGTCAAGAGCAGCTTCCTGGCTGCTGAGCAAGTCTTTGATTGCGACGTATGCTCTTGTATTCTCAGATCCGGCGAGTAGGCTTTGTGTACTGGATGTTACCATAAAGGATAAGGATCTTCACGTTATTCGGGTTTATGAGCCAAATGGTCATTCAGGGCAGGGCATGTTGCGAGAAGTTCATTAACTTCGAGTTCAGTTCTGTCTGTAGCAATGTGGTACCGTCTATGACTAAAGCTAGCACTGTGTGTTCTTTGCTTGCTAGGTGTTATGCGAGTTGTGATATGGACAACGAAAGAGAAGGAGTTCTATGGGGAGTTTATCTATTCCTTATTGTTCTTGTATCAGCTTACAGTCAAGATTAGGACAGAAAGGTCGTCTCTCTGCATCGGAATTTGGTAAAAGATGGGCGAGTCTTGTGCATCTGTGTCGATTAAAAGGAACTAACTTGGAGTGGCATGTTGATGCCGGTTAGGCATCAGGATACTGGCCTTCTTTATTGAACATCGGCAATGCCGCCCAAAATAGGGTAGTTGAGGTTGTGTTTTTGTTTAGTTTCTTCCGACAAAGTTAGCTAGGGGATGTGTACTCATCAGCCCCTTTTATTTCTGTCCACTCTTTCTTTAGTTTAATCCCTTTATCCTCCCTCCTTAAGCGACAAAGATGTCAGTTCTTTGAAGAATTCGCGACGCCTTTCGAATTTCGAGAGTGCATTCCGTATATGTTGTTTTGTCTAAAAGAGTGATTCGTAGAATAATTGTTTAAATTATTTCATCCCGCATTAATTTCGTCCAGTTGACTGACGTTTCTGCCATGATTAATTATTGTGGGGGAACTTTTATTAGTAAAACTTTTGTTTCTTGTATATACAGTGAGATTTAGATTTTTAAATGTTATTTTATTTATTACTGACGCAGAAGAATCGTACATATGGAGACGAGTTAGGACTTCATAAAGACGAGTTAAAACTTCATAAAGACTCAATGGAATTATTGTAATTGTAGTAAATGGTAAGTAAGAATATGTTGTAGTGTGAGGATTCTTGTATTTTGTACGGGCCAGTGATTGTGGCAAGCTAAGTTAAAGATAATAAGGATTGAATACCAGCTTTCTCCAATCAGTTTTTTGTTGGCCTTGTGTAACATTTCTTTTATATGAGCAAAAATAAATACCGAGAACTGGTTTCAGATAGATTACAATGTCAGCATTTACTAAAGATCGTTGAGGTTGTTACTATCAAGTTGAGAAATTCAACTCTTTGTCGGCAAAAAAAATCCTTGTTTATCCTCTTCTTTTGCGGGAGAATTATTTTTTCACTTTCTCCTTATCAATTTCTCGTGCGTTTTTCAATTTTGTTTATCAGTTTTATATGTTTTTATTTTTGCAAATTGAACTTATTTACCAACCTTCGTTGTTACGATTTTATATTATAATCGTGCACCAGTTTGTTTCTTCCATTTAATCGCTGTCCTGGGTATGACAATAAACTACATCCGCATTCTGGGTAAGACAATAAACTACATCCGCGTCCTGGGTAAGACAATAAACTACATCTGCGTCCTGGGTAAGACGATAAACTACGCCCAACAGCAAGGATTCTGATCAGGAGGTTTTCAGGAGCGTTGGACCATCTCTTAATTGCTGGTGTTCCCAGGTCCATCCTGACCCGGGGTGGTAGCACCTGTTAGGGTCCCAGCTATGGGCAAATCGTTAACCACTAAACTGGGATAAAAAAAAACTATGAAAGTGTAAAAATAGGTTTTAATACCAAAAATACTTTGTAAAAAAATTATTATCAGCAATAAATTATTGAAGAAAAAAAAATATTACCAGCAATACGATTTTGAAAAAAATTATTACCAGCAATAAAATTTCGAAGGAAAAATTATTACCAGCAATAGATTTTTGACAAAACAAAATGTTACCTGCAATAAAAAATTTGTCGGTATTAAATAAGCGATTGATGTTGATATGCCGTAAAACAAACCCAACCAAACGATTTAATCGCTCCAAAAGCTGCTTTTCGTTCTTCCGGTTGTAAAAAAATGAATGATAATTTTGTTAACGGTCAATTTATCAGGAAGTAGACTTCCTGATATTATGTGTTTCAAGCCTTGTGACTGAAATTGGATAGACGGAACACATTAGACCGTCGATAGCTGTGATAGAACAAATTCCCAATTCATCGCGAATCTGGGTTTAGTGCGTTGGTGGTGTTCACATTGTTGATAATTCTAGATAGCATGCTCTCTCCCAGAAACTGTAACTAAGGTTAGCTCTGCATAGTTGCAGTATAAACGACATGTTGACTCTGTGGATGTTGAACAAGCACAAATCTCCCTGAGCCAGAGTCTGCAAAAAGGATTGGCTAGCCTTATAAAATATCGTCGAATACGAGTGGACTGCTATTATTATTATTGTTATTATTATTATATATATATATATATATATATATATATATATATATATATATATATATATATATATATATATGCACATTTCATTAACAACGACTGACAAGGTGCTTTTATTTAGTTTTTTTATATAATTTCTCGTGCGATTCAGATGATAAATTATATAAACATATCTTGACCGTGTTTTGAAACAAAAAAATAAAACATTTCATAAAACATACATAAAACAAACTATTTCTAATTCTAACAGCTGAAATATAATCCTTGAAAATGGCTAAATGTATAGCCGAAAGCGCTCGGATACAAAGAACATTCGGACAGTTTTTATATAATTTATCATCTGAAAAGAAAAACATTATTACATCGCACGAGAAATTATGTAAAAAACTAAATAAAAGCACCTTGTCAGTCGTTTTTAATGAAATGTGCATGAAAGAAGGATTGCTGCCTAAACACACACACACACATACACACACACACACACACACACACACACACACACACACATATATATATATATGTATATATATATATATATATATATATATATATATATATATATATATATAGTCAAACCTAATGAGCTAGACAAACCTACCAAAGTTTCACTTAGGAAGATCGTCAGGGTCCTAACGATCTGCTTAAGTGAAACCTTGGTAGGTTTGTCTGGCTCATTAGGTTTGACTAGGTTTGCTCTACGCTTGTATTGAGCTCTTTAGTTAGTTGTTTACTCGTATCGTTTTTTTTTCTTTGGGCCTTGAACCTGTATCTGTGCGATTATTTTCGACAGACTTTCATGTTCCTGGCTCTTTCTTTTTTTAAAACCTTTTTTTCCTTCGTGATTGATTTGGCTATTGTTAAATCAAGAGTTCGAAGGTTTTTCGACACGAGTATAGTTACCTATATATATATATATATATATATATATATATATATATATATGTTTGTATAAATATATATATATATGTATATATATAGTGAGGGAGATATTGAATCAGTTTGTGAGAGAAATGACGAGTTGATTAACCTACTTAGATGTAGGGTCATATGTTAGAAAGATATTAGACGACAGTTTTATGACATGTGAAGTCAGAAGGATCATCATGTTCTGTTTGTAATCTCCCTTTGATCTGCTAGAATCTGAGTCTTATTCTTAACGTCTCGCCATTCCTGTGCCACCAAATTTATTTGCTTATGCTTTAATCCTCTATACCATTTCTATGGGACAATCCTGAGTCTAGAACTTCTTTTATGCGCGGTATCCCTTTCAGGATGTTGGAAATCATGGCTCTCCACCTGCCCCTTTCCCTTGTGGTTCTCAATATGTTTTTGTAGCGAAGAAACCGGCGAATTCCTTTGTCAAACCAAGCGACAGCGTGTAGCGTATATTCTACAACGGAAAATGTGGCGAAAAAGAAAGTTACCTCCCGAGAAAACAGGCACGTATTCTGCATGATATGCTGAAGACAGACTATCCAAAAATAGAAACTAATCAGTCGCAGAAATCGCTATAAAATTATTTGGATATGCTAATATTGTGCGTCATCTCTCAGCTGTAGATGAATAAAAAAAATGCCCGGACGATAAAAGCAGTTGTTTTCGAATCGGGGATAAATTTCGTGTATTTGGCTACCGCGTTCATCGGCGAATATGTTATTTTTCTGACTGGTTACGTGCGTTGTTTTTTGTGACATAGTACATCTGAATCAAGATTTCTAAATTACTTTCTGCCCTTGATATTCGAGTTTGAAATTATGATCTGTTTTTCTTCGTTGTGGAAGTAATTTGTGACATAAATTTCTGAACTGGAAATTTAGTACAAGCACGACGAAACCGAGTACAGTTTTGCACTTTTGCTACTTCTCGCAATGCCTGTTCTGTCATCCACTTGCTTAAAACCGCTAGGTATATCCGGCATTGCTTTTTCTTGTCTCTCTTGCCTCCCATCCACTCTGTTCGTATCAGATTCTCCAAGCCCTTCTTTTTCATTACGTGTCCTAGAAATTTCAGCTGCCTCTTCCTGATGTTAAGTATAAGCGTCCTCTTCGCTTGCATCCTCTCCAAAACCTCATCGTTGCTCACATGTTCGGTCCGTAATGGTTAGACACAACGTAGCAGTTCAATACTTCTTTCTTTGTTACCAACGAAATCCGCCTGTCTCGAAATACTCTGCCTCGCTTTTGGAATGCGTCTTTGGCCATCCCATTATGTCCTTGCACCTACCGTCCTCTATGAGAAACAATTCCCGGTTATTTAAATTTCCGCACCTTTTAGTGTCCCCTACCTGTAAATCGCATTTCGGGCTCATCTTTTTCCTGATGACCCAGGCATTCTATCTTCTTGTAATTTATGCTTAATTCCTTCTTCTCGCTCTCCTTCGCTTCCTTCTGTGGAAGGTTTTTAATTTCCTTTTCGTGTCTACTATCAGCACTGTTTCATCTGTGTATCTTATTTTGTTAAGAGTGAGTCCGCCAATTTCCAGTTCCCTCAGAATTGCCTCGCTGTGTAGGTTGAATAAGTCCGGTGAGTGGACACATCCTTGCCTTATTCCCCTGCCTATTTTTGTATATCTGCTGAACTCATTTTCTATCCGTATGCAGGGCGTTTTCTGGTAGTATATGTTCTTGATCTTTCTAATATCTTTCCCAAATTTATCAAGTTGCTGAACAGTTCAAACAGATGCTCATGGCGTACTTTGTCGAATACCTTTGCTTAGTCTAGGAAACATATGTACACGTCCTTCTACATTTGTATCGCTCTTTGTGATAACATCCTGAGCATAAATATCGCATTCCTTGTTCCAGTGTCTTTAACAAACCCGTACTGTTCTTGTCCTATCTCTGGCCTGATTCTCCTGCGCGCTCTATTCATCAGAATACGGATGATGAGTTTTGTTTCGTGGCTCATTAGGCTTATTATTTGGTTGAGTTCACATACGTTTGCACCTGGTTTCTTAGGCAGTGCTATAAAAATAGATTTGCTGAGATTTTCCGGTATATCTACACTGTTGAAGATTTTCTTTATTATTTCTGTAATCATGTCTATGTCAAAATTATCTAAGGCTGTCAGCATTTCTCTTACAATTCTGTCTGGCCCTGTCACCGTGTTTCTGTTTAATTTCGACAGTAGAGCTTTTAATTCGTTTTATTAGAATTCCAGGCCCGTCCGCAGTTCTGTTTATTGCTGGTTGTTCTCTTTCGTCGTGGAAGAGTTCTCCAATATACTCGCTCCAGCGTTGAAGAATGTTTTCTTTCTCTAATATGAGTGTTCCATCCTTTGATTTTATCCAGCCTGTTGATGAGTATGTCTTCTATTCTGTTAGTTCCCTTATTTATTTATTTATTTATTTATTCATATCTCCTTTGTTGGTGGTACTCAATCTCTCTATTTCTGTACATTTTTGTTTGACCACTCTTCGTTAGCATTTGGTCCTTATTTCGTTGTATAGTTTTCTGTATTCTGTCTCCTTTGCATGATGCCCAGAATATTATCTGTCATCTATTCGTTTTTTTTTTCTCCTTTATCCATTCTCTTTTTGGGATTATATCTAAGTTCCTTATTGTTTGCCTGTTGCCTGACACCCAACGCCTGGCCTCTACTGCCTGACCCCTTTTGCCTGATGCTTCTTTTTTTTTCCTGCATCTACTGATGCTTACTTCCTTGCTCTCAGGCACGTCTCTCTCCGCCGTTGATTTCCATTCTTTCCCTATTCAATGGCTTCCCTGGCGATTTTAAGAACAAATTGAGTTTGAGTGGACACCAAGGAAAGTGAACGACCATGGCAGATTTTGAAATACAATGATAGAAACCTGGTGTTAGATAAATATAAAGAATTCAACTTTCGGGATAAACAAATTTATGGAAACCAGGACTTCTCGAAATATTAAAGGAACTGCTGAGATATGAAAAAAACTATTCCCTAAAGTAAAGAAAAAAGCGCCGTGGGAGGGAAAGATATACACACTCGCTGTTTAAAAAAAACATTAATCACTGAAGCAAAAAGCAAAGACACTGAAACGCAAGACAATGCTACAGTGTAACCCGGATATAAGAGAGTTGCCGAGAATAAGTATCTTATATCCGGGTTTATCTTATATCCGGGTTTGGTCTATTTTGTTTTATTAACACAGGCTCTAATTTGGGACCAGAGAAAATATCTCTTATATCCGGGTCTCTTATATCCGGGTTACACTGCATAAACATTTTCATTGATAGTGTGTTTTCAAGAATTTTAACTTTCCCTCATAATTTTATGTATGAAATCTGGAACAGGTTGATATTTTTTATTCTTTCTTAAAGTGTTTACAATCCTGTTAGATTATTTAAATTTTCGCTAAGTAATAAATTATTTGTTCCAGGCAATTCTATTAACGGACAGCTTTTGGAAAATCTCATTGACACCTCCCCACTTCTGATTCTTCTTTCAAAAAAAATTTGTAGTATATTTTTTTCAGTTATCACTTTCAATGTGATATTATTATGGAAGGCCTAAAGAGCTAAAAATACCTCTAAGTTATTTTTTCCGATTTTTCGTAATTTGTCGACAGTAAACTAGTGTAAAAGAAGAAAAAGAATATTTAGACTCTAAATATATATTAGCAGGCTACAAATAAAACCATGTACCCAGAGGTTACAGGGCGGGGAAGTTTGTATGTATGTTAAAAAAGATATGATTTTGAAAAAAAAAAGACTTAAAAGTCAATACTGAGGACAATGAAGCAGAGTTTATTCACTGAATAGGTCTATATACCAACAGATCCTTCTGTGAAACATTTATCGTTCAGCGAAAGGCGAAAAAGCAGAATACAACAAGATTATTAAGACATTTCTGTCAGTAAGTCAAGCTAAAACTATGTTTATATCTGGATATATGAAGCTTAATTTATTACATACGATACTGTGATTTAAAAGAAGGAAATACTTCTTTCCAAAAACGTGCTAATGTTATTGAGTCTTCCACTGCAAAAGCAACACGAGTACGTTAAAAGAAAAGCACTTACATTGAAAATACATTTTTGAACTTACGCTATAATCAGTACGCAATTTCTGGTATATTGTGTGTAAAGATAAGTGACCACTTTGCATTATTAGTAATAATAAATTAAATGATGTTCCATGTAAGTTAAAGAAATTATCAGATAAAATTTTCCTACAAAAAAGATCCTTCAAATACAGAACGCTTCGACAAAGAGCTGAAGGATAGAGTTGGATTTCGATAAAACATTCAATGGTCCCTAAATTTTTTCTCAGTTATGTGCCACGCGTGATACACCCTTAAGTGATCATGTATCTTTCGATACATGACTGACGAGGCAGATTTTTTTTTCCCGCAGTAAGTAGCAATTTCTTTCTGCGGTAGACTAGTAATTTCCCAAGGGTAGCTTAGATGTGGCACAAAGCCGAAAGTATGGGGCAACCAGTGAGAATTAATCTCACTATTCAGTCGTAAATGTTCTAGCGAGTCAAGCTTGCTAACAATTACACCGCCTTGAGGTAGACTAGTTGTCATCCAAGGCCATAGAACCCGATCTGCCTTGCTATTTTCCGATAGCTGGGTGGAGGGGGAGAAGAAGAAGATTCATACCTTTCCCAAGATTATTAGCCCGTAAGTGAATGTAATGGATTCGACTGGAATTCGAACCCGGCTCTCCGATTCCTCAATCCGAGCCGCTATCCGTTACTCCGCCGTAGGAATCTGCAATGAATGCTTTCGCGTGCAAATCGTTGCTCAATAAGTGGATGACCAGGACAATCTTTAGGGGTTCAAAACGAACTCCATATTTGAAGTATTTAAAATGGAAAAACACGCGTAAACAAAGAAAGATACAAAAAGTATCCAAATAGATCTAGTTGCCAATCCAGTCAGTCGGTTATGCGCTATGCGTGATAAACGCTTAAGTGATCATGTATCTTTCGATACATGACTAATGAGGCAGATTTTTTTCCCGCAGTAGGTTGCCATTTCATTCAAGGCTATAGAACTAGGCTTGTCCTGCTATTTATTCATAGCTGGGCGGATGAGAAGCGGATCCTTACCTTCCCAAGGGTAATAGAACATATTTGAATGTAATAGATCCGACTGAAATTCGAACTAAGCTCTCAGATTCTTCAATCCGAGCCGCTATCCATTATTCCTCCGTAGAAATCTGCAAGGGATGCTTACCCGTGCAAATCATTGCTTAATAAGTAGATGACCAGGGGAATCTTTAGGAGTGCAAAACGAAAACAAACTCCGTATTTGAAGTATTTAAAATGCAAAACACAGATAAACAAAGACAGATACAATAAAGTATGCAAATGGTTGAAAGAAAAATGCAAAAATAAAACACTCTATTTATCGAACCAAATTATCAAAAAGAAGTGAAACAAGAAATTAATGCGTCCAATTACGATAACTATAATTTCCAAAAATAGACAAACAAATGATGATTCTAACCGGATTTTGATCGATATTAGGAAAGTATGTGACAAGAAAAGCATTGTGGAGGAATTTAACAATTTCTTTACAAATGTGGGTCCTATCCTTGCCTAAAAATACAGATAATGGACAAACATTTTCTGGAATTTCCGAGATAAACTAATAAACTATTCAAAATTAAGCCAACAGCAGAAGATGACTTTAGTAACGTGTTCGAATATTTATAAAAATTCAAATGACTATATACGAGTTTAAGATATTTTAGTCAATTAAATTACGCGATCTTTCGGTACATGACTGACGAGGAAGATTTTTTCCTGTACTAGGTTACCATTTCTTTCTGCGGTAGACCAGTTGCCATCCGAAGATATAGAATCCGGTCTGTTCTGCTATTTACTCATAGCTTGGGGGAGAAGAGGATTCATACCTCTCCCAATGGTATTAGCACGTAAGTGAATGTTATTGATTCGATTGGAATTCGAACTCGGCTCTCCGATTTCTCAATCCGAACTTCTATCCATTGCTCCACAGTGAAAATAGTGAAAGCTGACAATGAAAACACATTTGTTGCATATCTTTAACATTGTTTTGCAGGTGACATCCGCAATCCAAAGAAAAAAAAATGTAAACCTTGTTAAAGTAATGCTACTGTCCAAATCAGTAGTTCGATCCCCGTGCTCGAAAATGATCGAACTATTTCGCTTTTACCTGTCTTCTCCAAATTGTTAGAAGAAATCGTACATACCAGATTATACGAAGATTTTGAAAAAAATAATTTAGTTTATAACAGGCATTTTGGTTTTAGAAAAATAATTCTTCTGTCGACAACGGACTACTCGAACTTAGGACTGATATCACTGATACTATATCGAAGAATTATTTAAAACAAGGTGTGTGTATTGATCTTAGTATGCATTGATCTAAGTATGTATTGATCTAAGTAAAACGATACGATACCGTTTATCACAGCATTGTATTAGAAAAAACCTTAAAATTATGGAATTACAGGAAAAGAAATTCCATTGTCCGAAAGCTATTTTATAAACAGGCTGCAATTTGTATAAATTGTAGATATCACATATGAAGTGCGGTCCAATTGTGAGACTACCCACCTCTGCAACTCATTTACACATATATACACATACACCTATGCACATATATTGAGTGTTTAATCGGACGATTCGATCTTTCCTTCCTTCTCCTTCCTCCACAAAGTCTATCGTACTAGCGTGCAACCCAAGGTCGATCCTGGTCGGCGGCGCCAATGTGAGACTACCCACCTCTGCAACTCGCTGCACAAAGATATAGACCCCACGTCGTAGAATTTCTGTGCGGTGGATCGAGCGAGAGGTAGGCTCACAGGTAAAAGAAAAACACAACTACAAACTTGGGTAGGACGAAAAGAGGAGAGAAGGTGTGTGACCTTTTTGTGGATGATAACTCTTGGTTGATTCTCGGCTGGCGGAAAAATATATCCTAACTAACAATGTCCGGCTGCTAATGGGTCGCTCTTCGATGTTACGTGCTCCGGCCTAAATCAACCTTCCTCGAACCCTAAACTAAGTCTAACTCTCTCGTGGTCCAAAGCGCTGCCGTATATATGGAGAATCCTCTTTCATCATTTCCGGACAAGGGACACCCACGAATAAACCCATAACTTTTTCATGACCATTTCTCTCTTTGAAGAAAGTGGACATAAAAATATTTCTTAGCCTAGCTGACTCCGATTCAGGGACATTAAATTCAAACCCTTTTAAGTTTTGACCAGAGCCGGTCTTTTTCCTATCGTCGTATTTTGACAAGTACTTAACACTTATCTACCCTTTTCGCCATATGTTTTTATCTAGATTCCTAATCTAATCATTTGGTCTTGAAGTTTGATGCCCAGGTCAAATCTAACTAATCTTCTCGCACATATGTGTGCGCGCGCACGCACACACAGATGTGGGGGTGTATATATACACACATACAGATGTGCGGGCGCACACACACACACGCGTGCGCATATATCCAACTCATAGTGTCACACACCTCCCCCAATCATCTTTGTCATTTATTTCATAAATTACACAAAAATTTCAACAACAATGAGACACTATGCATCTCCCCCTGCACATTATGACCCTGCTCGGGCGTCCCCGAAGAGAATACAATAATGTACAGGTCACAAAAACAAATTACCACAGAATTCACAACAATTATCGCCACTCATCAGAGGTGGACAACAGGTTTCAACAATACAATATGAGACTATGTATTCTCGGCCGAGGGGAAAACAAAATAAAAATATACAACACACACAAAAAAAATATATATATATACAGACAACAACAACCGAAATTACAAGAATTTCAAAGGGTTTCGGTCATCCCCTAACAAAATAAAACAACGGCATAGCCAACACTGCACTGGGGTGGTTGGGATCATCCACCCCTTACAACACTAACATACATATAAGGAGAGAAGAAGAAAAAAAAAATTGTTGGTTTCAGTCCTTCCACTTTGCTTTCCTGCGAACAATTTTGAGGGGCTCCTGACTCATTCCTATTCCGCAATCCAGGAGGACTTTTCGATTCACCTCCAACATCATTCAATTTTTCAACATTTCGCCCCCCCCAACAAACACAGGGGAATTTTAACCACCCCTATCCAAATATTCAGGAGTATTTTTCGGCTTATCTCCCCTTTTCCTTACGACGTGGGAACATCATAATTTCCGCAGTTCTTTCGGTGTCGTATCAGGAATAATGTTTTCTTCCACTTTGCTTTCTGTGAACAATTTTGAGGGGCTCCTGACTCATTCCTATTCCGCAATCCAGGAGGACTTTTCGATTCACCTCCAACATCATTCAATTTTTCAACATTTCGCCCCCCCCCCCAACAAACACAGGGGAATTTTAACCACCCCTATCCAAATATTCAGGAGTATTTTTCGGCTTATCTCCCCTTTTCCTTACGACGTGGGAACATCATAATTTCCGCAGTTCTTTCGGTGTCGTAACAGGAATAATGTTTTTGGAAAGCATTGTGGAATTCACTCCTCCACCAGGGATCTTCACTACCCCCTGTACAAAACCACAAACTCTCTCCCTGTGTTTACTGGGTATGTCAACATGACTGACTTCCCAGCCATCCATCACACCATCTACATACAACAACACAAAAAAAAAAAAAGAAGAGAAGAAAAAAAAATGTTCACCTTCAGTGGTTAAGCTTGGCGAGTTTTTTTGTTTTTTTTTGTTTTAGTCATTCATTTTTATGACGCCAAGTTGTAGCGGCTTTGTAAGTGGTGACACCACTGAGCATGCAGTGTCCGATTGGTCCATAATTGGGAAAACTATACTGTCTTTTGTTTCCTTGGTCCCTGCTATCCTGACTGACATTCCATCTTGGTCACTATGTCTCTTTTCTGCCATATTTCTAATCCTACATCTTATCAACCACTGCCTTCCCCGGATTATCAATATCACTACAATTACAATTACGACCATGACACACACACCTAGTGACGAAACCTCCTACCTCCGGATGCAACCTCCTTTCTGGGGCACTCCCTCCGTATGTGACCCAGCTGTCCGCACTCCCAACACCCCGGTTGTCTTGGGTCAGGGAGTGGCCTTCTCCAGCCCCTTTCATGGGGGTGGTCTCTCCAATGATAGCCCGAATGGCCACGCTCCCCCTGATCCCAAGCAACAGGAGGAGTCTCTGTCCACCCCGTTCTCGTATCTCTTGACCATCCCTTTTCTTCTCCCCTCCCCTGGGTGGCTGTGAGCCTATTATAGAGCCTAAGACTCTTTCCTGCTGTTGCAAACGCCTCCGCAAGTGAGGCTGGGGCCGCCCTTGCTGTGTCTTCTCTTACGAACGTATTTTCTATAGCGTCCGTGTAGTGCTCAGCTAGCTGCGCCTGCACCGCCTCCCCATCACGTTGAACAGCGTCTTTGTATGCAACCTTAGCTAATCCTAAAACTCTACTTGCTAGTTCCGAGAGAGTTTCTTCTTCCCTTTGCTTAATCTTAATTAAGGCCCTAGCAGCATCAGTCGCACTAGTATAATCACTGCACTGGTTCGTCAGCTGGTCTAAAAGGTCTCCCCAGTTACTTTCAGGATTATCATCTAAATATAATCCTATGTACTCCGATACCACCCCGTCCAAATAGTCATAAGCCAGATTCACCAACTCTGTCTGTGTAAGTTGGTAAATTCTAGCCTTTTTCTTCAGAGCTTCTACCCAGGCTGGAAACGCACAGGCCTTTCCCGTGAATATAGGGATCTTGGATCCACTTGCGGCTACCTTAAAAATAGAGCGCGATGGGACATCTATATCTATCCTATCCATATTTCTATTAAATGCCAGCCAGACACACTAGTTAGAAACAACAAGGACCAAAAAAAAAATAAAACAAAAGAACAAATTTTCAGCCTACCTTCCAGGGACCGGAATAGATTCCCTTTTTCTGTTTCTTTCTTTTTTTTCTTTCTTTTTTTTTCTTTTTTTTCTTTTTTTTTCTTTTTTTTCTTTCCTTTTTTTTCTTTTTTTTTTTTTTTTTAGTGTTTGGTTACTTGTTCATTGCAGTCGTCCTCCTAGATGTAGTAAAAATTAAAAAAAAATAAAAATCTACAGTACTTGAAGTGTCCGTTCTCTAAGGGGGAAAGGAGTGTGTATCTGTCTGTGCCTCCTTTCTTGCTTCCTTTCTCTCTCTCACTCTGCGTCACTTTCTTTTTAACTGTTCCCTTTCCTCCTTTTTCCTCTGTTTTTATCTGTCTTTGTTTCGTCGTTCGTCTGTTTTTGTTTTGGTTTGGTTGTTTTTTGTTTTTCCTAAATTTTTTTTTTTATTTTATTTTTTTTTTTTATACACACGTATCTGTGTCTATCGGATTATCGAAGTCTTCACTCATTTACACATATATACACATACACCTATGCACATATATTGAGTGTTTAATCGGACGATTCGATCTTTCATTCCTTCTCCTTCCTCCACAAAGTCTATCGTACTAGCGTGCAACCCAAGGTCGATCCTGGTCGGCGGCGCCAATGTGAGACTACCCACCTCTGCAACTCGCTGCACAAAGATATAGACCCCACGTCGTAGAATTTCTGTGCGGTGGATCGAGCGAGAGGTAGGCTCACAGGTAAAAGAAAAACACAACTACAAACTTGGGTAGGACGAAAAGAGGAGAGAAGGTGTGTGACCTTTTTGTGGATGATAACTCTTGGTTGATTCTCGGCTGGCGGAAAAATATATCCTAACTAACAATGTCCGGCTGCTAATCAACCTTCCTCGAACCTAAACTAAGTCTAACTCTCTCGTGGCCCAAAGCGCTGCCGTATATATGGAGAATCCTCTTTCATCATTTCCGGACAAGGGACACCCACGAATAAACCCATAACTTTTTCATGACCATTTCTCTCTTTGAAGAAAGTGGACATAAAAATATTTCTTAGCCTAGCTGACTCCGATTCAGGGACATTAAATTCAAACCCTTTTAAGTTTTGACCAGAGCCGGTCTTTTTCCTATCGTCGTATTTTGACAAGTACTTAACACTTATCTACCCTTTTCGCCATATGTTTTTATCTAGATTCCTAATCTAATCATTTGGTCTTGAAGTTTGATGCCCAGGTCAAATCTAACTAATCTTCTCGCACATATGTGTGCGCGCGCACGCACACACAGATGTGGGGGTGTATATATACACACACACAGATGTGCGGGCGCACACACACACACGCGTGCGCATATATCCAACTCATAGTGTCACACAATGACTTGGACCGATTTTAAATGAGAAAAAAGTTAAGCGTCTAATGATTTTTTCTTTTTCTTTCACATTTAAAAACTTAAGTCTTTGGCAATTTCAACCATTGCAAGAATAACAAGGAATCAAGATCTTAACATTATCGAAGCCTATTATGAAACGGGACGTTTAAATGGAATTTGAATGAGAAGTACCCAGGTCGCATCATCTCTCGAAACAGCGAAGTCAATTAGCCACCAGGATCGTGCGACTTGATGCCTTTAGATTTCTTCCTTTCGGGTCATCTCAAAAGTAAGGTCTATGCCAAAAAGCTAACAACAATTTACCAGTGAAAGGAGGAGGTAATAAGGCATATTGGTGAGATCGTGGAGCAACTATGCAGAGACATCAAAAGTTTTGAGCGTCGAATGGAAGTGTGCCGCCGAAGCCTTAGCGGATATTTGGGCGATATTATTTTTCATACATAATTGCCATGACTTAAATAACATGATCCAATAGAGAAATAAATAAATTTTCAGTATCTGTCTATATTTCTGAGATGAGGTATTATGTACATTATTTACATTATTCGGACTATTGTCCTAATCTTTGTCGCCATATTTATTACAACGTTTCTGCTCCGGCCTTCTTCAGGTGGTTGGAATGTAGAACTGAACCATTTATTTCGCTCACTGGGGTAGACTGTTCTAGTTCCACATTCCATGTTTAATGGATGTCAGTTAGCAGTTATCTCCTGTTAATTTCCCACTGAAAGTTCTCCACTGCCTTAACCGGGCATTGAACTCACACTCTGCCTCAAGGACACATGGCACAGTGGATAAAGGTGTTGGTTAGATCCAGTGACAGGACGCAAAGAGTGTGAGTTCAATACCCGGTTAAGGCATTAGGTTAGATAACTTTGCAGATTCTTCCTTGGATTCTGTCAAGAATCTCGAGATACAAAGCAGAAATACCAGACCAGATGTGGCAGCAATATTCGAAGCACGGAAATATGGTAGACTTATATAATATAAGATTTACAGTCTGACGAGAAGAATGACAACCCGTGAAATGTTCACGATTTTGCTATTTGAATCTTCTGATGAATCATAATAATTCTGTTAAAGATTGAAAAGGTTATTGGCACGACCCCAAAATATATAGAAACTTCCAGAAAACAAAACACTTGTACGAACACTAACAAATTAAATAAAAAGCTTGCAGTGTATGGTCAGTGGCCTTTAACGAAACTTTTATAAAAAAGTATTTTGATGAAGCACTGATGTATTTTCGACTAATATCTGTCTCAACTGCGAATGTGGATATGAGGCTTCCTTTAAATTTTATGAGATCGAACTATGATAGTTCAAATGAAACGTAAGTCTTCTCGTCATCGTGGTTGTTGTAAACTATTTTGTATTTACTGTGTTAATAGATATGTAACCTCTGAAGATGTTTTCAGATAAGATTCGGAAAATAAAAATTATTTGAAAGAAAATGTTTTAATTTTTCAAAATCAGTTTTCTATGGTCACCAAGAAATTAATTCCTGGACTTGAAAGGGTTAAAACTAAAATAAACAGGCATAATACGTCTACATTATTTAACCAAACATATATCATATATATTCAAACAGGTTTGGTTAAATTATTTAGACATATCATGTCGATTAGTTTTCGTCGCGATCCTTTGAAGTTCGCGGATTAATTCATTGGTACATTTCTAAAACTGAGTAAGAAAAATACCGATATTTTCTTTTAAGTAGTTTTGTTTTCCCAAGTACTTTCAATTAATTGGCGAATTTGAAGGGATCACAACAAAAACTTATTGTCATAACGTCTAAATTATTTAACCAAACCTGTTGAAATGAAAATATGCAGCCTAACGATATATATATATATATATATATATATATATACAAAGAGAGAGTTCAGAGCAGATAACATTAGAAAGATTTGCATGAAAATAAGTGGATACAACGTTTAAAAACTCACTATCAAGCCGGGCTAAACCACAAATTTAACAACATAGTTCTAATATATAACGCTACAAATCAAAACCTACCCACATTTCTCACCCACACAAAACAGACATGCTTACAGATGTGTTGAGGCCTCACTCTTATACACATACCCACACGAATAGACACACTTACACACATCATACTCACTTACTCCCTAAAGAGCCAAATGATAACAGACACCCACAGCAATATACACGCTTACACATATCATACTCACTCAGTCCCTAAGAATCAAATAACACACACACACTTAACACAGACACATCCCCTCTCCAGGAACCAATAAAACTGTCAAACATCCAGCTCTTATCTCAAATAACAACTTAAAAGAGACTGTTTGACCAACACAAGGAATGTTAAAAAATTCATCTTAAAAAGATAAAAAACAAATAAAAAAACAAATGAAAACTACAGACAAAAGTTCATTTTCTCCATCAAGACATTCATTTCTGTAGTTCACTGCTACCAGCAAGCAGAAATATTTTTCTCCTGATGATGGCCATGTTGGCCGAAACTCGTCGAGGAATCTAAATGAAATAATAATAATAAAAACGAAAGAATATTAATCTAAAACCCAGTGTGTCTGAAGATTTTAATTTTTTAATAATTTTTATTGTTCAATATATATATATATATATATATATATATATATGATTATTTTCATTATAACATAAATATGTTATAAAATCACAACAAAAATAGCCATTTTGTTTCAACGCCACTGGTGTCTTATCAAGTGATGATTTTGAATATATATATATATATATATATATATATATATATATATATATATATATATATATATATATATATATATATATGTGTGTGTATTTATATATATATATATATATATGTATATATTTTGATTTTTGGCAACAACTTGTCCAATTCCACCAGGTCACCTTTCCGACTTTGAGGAAGATTAACTATGAACCAGACAGATTATTGATAACGATTGTCTCTGATCGAGTGCCTTCTTTTGAATTCTGTGCCCACCAGATTCGAGATTTCTTTGTTGAAACGCTTCCGGTTGGCTATGAATCTGATCAAAACGATGTTTTTTTTCTTTGTTTCTTTATTTATGCCGGCTATGATTTATCAATGCGATCAAATCAACCTTTTTCTGCTGAACATCACAAAAGTAAACATTTAAAAGAGAAAGAAGGAAATTAGATCTATGCTTAAGGTGGAGATTGATTCCCACACAGAACATTGTGGCGTTATAATGTTCGGATTCGATATCTTTTGAGAAGATTAAAACACAGTTTTTCAACCAATTTCGCACAAGACTCTTCAGTCAGCGAATTTACGATCATTGAATGAATAAACGTGAGTGAAATCAAATATTTGTCGCTTGATAGAACCCAGATATAAATGACACGGTCGGGAAATGCACTGAAAATACGAAAGTAATATTTTTAAGAAATCCGTTTTTTTTATTTCTCGTTGACAGAATTTATTCGACACATTTATCGGATTATAAACAGCTTAGCTTTGCGATGTGAATAAAAAATAATTCAACACTGTAAATATAGTTCTGCAGACATGCTAGTAAGTGATCAATATGGTATTAATGCCAAATACTGTTGTCAGTGGCTAAATACAGAATATTCAAACCCTAACAAATTATTCACTTCGTCTTACTATCACTTAATATCATAAATCTTCGAGGATTTACTTGTCACTGTAAGTCAGTATTCCATTTCAGTTTAAAACCTTCAACTTGAATATTCGTTTTCTAAGCATAGCACATCTCTTGGTGGATTATGTACAAGATTTAATATATTTAGTAATAATCTAAATAAATAAACGGAAAATCTTGTCTATCTGTCCGTATATCTGAAACAACTCTAACTTGGGCCATAATTTCTCTACTTAGATATATCATACCTTTTTAGAACCAAGAGATTCGAGGTTTGAAAATAAGCCCTTCATCTTCTGATGGAACATCCAACATTGGGATTTGTGTTCGGGTGAAAAGGAATAGATAAAATTTTGAATTTTAAAATAACTGAAAAAAAGTGGTTTTAAAACTTTTTAATTTATATTGAGTTTGAATTAACAAAAAACTTCTATTTTTAAAAATTCAGATTAAAATATCTTCAACATTTTGTGAATTGACGAAATCAACTTTATTTCTTCAAATTGCCAAAGATTTAGAGTTAAATTGAGAGGTTTCGTGACGTGAGCTTTTGAAGTTTCTAAAAGTTTATGATTTGAAGAACTCAACTGAATTGATGCCCCAAGGGGTTTTGTGACTGAAGAACTTTCGGAATTTTGGTCCAAATTAGTCTTTTAGCCGGAATTGGACTTAAAGTGCGAATCAGAGTTAAAGATAGGTTTTAAAGTTCTATAGAGTGAATTGAGGAATTCAAAGTTATTTTTCACAATTACCATTGCTGTTTCCTAAGCTGGATCAGGGGTCCCTTTAATTTTGGACTGGAGGCCCATTTAGCTCTCCGCATTAGCCAAACTTAAAAGTATGGACGGAATACGGCTTTTAAGCTAGTTTAAAATAAAAACAAATTAGACAAACCTCAATGATTTACACTGAGAAATAAATGAACACCCTGGAATTGTTTAGAGAAAAAGATAAATATGAACGGAATGATTTTGTTAGCTGTATTTGTTTAGCGATACATCAACATCAGTATGGGTTATTTAATGCCAGAATGTAAATATTTTGTGTGTAATTTTATTTTATATTCATTGTAGTAATAATAACGTTTTTAGTGATTTAAGTCTTACTAATTAACCCATAACTGGGAGGGGAGAGGTGGGTTCATGCCTTTTTGCAAGGGTATTTGCATGTAATAGAACTGGAACTCTGATCTTTGATTAAGTATTTGGAACAATTATCCATTATAGTATGTGTGTGTGTGTGTGTGTGTGTGTGTGTGTGTGTGTGAGAGAGAGATAGATAGATAGATAGATAGATAGATAGATAGATAGATAGATAGATAGATAGATAGATAAATGAATATATAGATATAAACAGATTATGATATATAGACACATTGGAAAGAACCAAATGAGGTAAATAATATAAGCTAATATATATATATATATATATATATATATATATATATATATATATATATATATATATATATATATATATATATATATATATATATATAATGGATTAAATCCAACAAATATTTTAATATATTTTCAGTTCTTCAGTCACAAACTCTGTGAGACATCAATTCTGTTGAGTTCTTCAGATCATAAACTTTTAGGAACTACAAAAAACCAAAAGTCACGAAACCTCTCATTTTAACTCCAATTCTTTGGCATTTTGAAGAAATAAAGTTGATTTCCTCAATCACAAAATTTTGAAGATATTTTAATCTGAATTGAAAACAAAAACAAAGTTGTTTTTTTTTTAAATTCAAAAGTTTTAAAATCATTAATTTTTACGGGTACACTTACCTTTTTTTACTCAAACAGCATTAATTATATTTACCGACCTGAATATTCGTTGAAACTATACGCCGAATCGAACCTGTATACGCAGCGGAACTGTCTTTTAACCTCACGCGCCATGACCGTTCAGCCACAGAGGACATCCGGCTCGAACTATTCCATTTAAACGGTCATAGCGCGTTAGGCTTAATGACAGTTCCATATCAGTTCCAGGTTCCAGGATCGTATAGAGAGAGGGCATGGGAGAGAAAGACAGAGAGAAAAGATAGAGGGGGAGAGAGAGAAATAGAGAAAGATAGATAGGGATAAGAAAGGGGGTGATATGTAGAGGAAGGAAAATAATAAGAATATGGCAGTGTTAGGGAGCGATATTTAGAGAGAAAGAATAAAGGGGATTTAGAGTAAACACTTTGGTTTAGTTTGGTTTGGTGTGGTTTGTTTTACGGTACATGAACTTTAATCGGTTATTTAATACCGACAATTTTTTTTGCTGGTAATATATTTTTTCAAAAATGTATTGCTGGTAATATTTTTTTTACAAAGTATTTCTGGTATTAAAACCTATTTTTAAACTTTCATAGTATTTTGACCACCGCTAGGGGATTAACTATTTACCCATAGCTGAGACCATAACAGTTTCTACCACCCTGTGACAGGGTGGACCTGGGAACAAAATCAATTTAGAGGCAGTTTCTAGCTCTTCAGAATCTTCTGATCCAAGGCCTTGCTGTTGGGCGAAGTTTACCGTCTTACTCAGGACAGAGTAAAGACGTTGGAGAGAATGGTGGAGAGACGGAGTTCGCAGAGAAAGAGATGGAGGATCGGATAGAGAGGAAGGCAGGTCTGAGACAAAGACAAACAACATGGAAGATGTCCAGAATGAGTGAAAATGATTCAGACGTATATTATCCTGTTAATTGAAAAGTTAATGAAACTGTATTTAAAGAAGCTATTCTTGATTTAGGAGCGCGACAATTGAAGTATCTAGGGCACATACCAAGGGAAAGGTGGCTTTGAAAATCTGACTTTCTGAAAACAAGAGGAACAGAAGAAGGCAGCGAATAACCTAGTTAAGGACCTTGTGTAAATGTTTGGTAGAACCGTCATTAAGAGAGAAAGCACAAAGACAAAAATTGCAAAGAGCTACACAGGAGAGGATATTGTGGAGAAACATCATCGCCCACGCCCTGAAGATACACGGCACATTGAAGATGAAAGAGCTTGTGTAAATGGTTGGCTGAAGAGTCATTAAAAGAGAGTAAGAAGACAAACGTTGCTCAGAGCTACACAAGAGATGAAACTATGGAGAGACATCATCGCCGATGTATTGAAAGGACACGTCACAAGACGACTATTTCTACCATCAGTCATACCAGGACTTATTAACTATCCTTGTTGACGTAGGTTACTCAAATGTCACTTTGTTGGGCAGATTCTGAAAGAAAACGGAAATAACCATTAGACAAAGTTGTCGAAGAAATCTGGAAAAAAAATTAACCTTTAACGATATGATAATGTTATTCGTGCTTGTAAGTAAAAGAGATTTCCACAGATGAGCAGACTCCCCAGAGGATGCTTCCCAGATCAATATAATTTTAACGTCTTAAAGTCTACAGTCAACTCTTATCTCTCCCAAGTTTCTTCATGATCTGCTCTTCCTTTCTTTGTACAACAACCTCATTCAGTAATTATCTAACGAGTGGCGCTTACGTGAAGAATTGAGTGAACAATTAGTAATAGAAATATGAAGTGACATAGATGTAAATTATCCATTAGACAAGGTTGTCGAAGAAAGTTAAAACAAAAAAAAGATTAGCCACTAACTGTAGTTTTCAGTACAAGAGGCTTTTATAGATGAACATATTCTCGAGAGAATGATTTCTTGATCACTACAATCTTAACAGCTTCAAGTTTAGAATCAACCGCCATATTTCCTATGCGTCCTCATAAGCTGCATTTCTTTCCTACACTGTCTCAGATTTATACAACAACCTGATTCACTAACACTGTACATTAAGTGACTCCTCAGCCTTTCAATGTAAAAAATAACTAAAAGGATATTGATGTAGTTCTAAGATTACCATGGAGAAATCATCTTAAAAAAAATGGGAAATTTTAAGAATACTATCTAGAAAGAACGGGTTGCAAAGAATCAGAAAAAAAAACAATCTAGGAACTGTAGGAGAAATAATGAGGATAGAAAACATGGAGAAAGCCTATTCTAGGAAAGTGAACGAAGAGTAACAGTGAGTAATATCATTAGAACAGAAGGAGAACCGCAAACCCTTCGACGGGCGGCAAAAGGTCAAGAGTCAGTTAGATTAACAACATTCAGGAAGTTGTGGAAAACGATAATCGCCTACCACTTACAAGGTCATGGCCTGGACTTTACTCATTCTCTATCCGCCATATATGGAAATACCCTCGAATGTTTGAAAAATGAAAGATTACATTTACAATATTTACAATATTCAGACTGTTGTCCACACCTTTGTTGCTATATTAACGACGTTTCGGCCGTTGTACGTTCCGGCCTTCTTCAAGATCGGCCGTTGTAATTTCGTTGAATGAACGCTTTTATTGACTGGGTTGGTTGAAGTAATCGTGTGACTTGGCATAAAGTGTTGTGAGTTCAATACCTGGCTACAGCAGAGTTGAACAAACACTTGGAGAGGTGATTTAAAGGAAAATAACTGATACTGAGATAGCCAGAAAAGTCATGAAACGTGCAACTTGTACAATCTAGCCCAGTGGACAAAATAAAGAGTCCGGCTCAAAATTCCAGTCACCTGAAAAGGGCCGGAGCGTACGACGGCCGAAACGCCGTGAATATGGCAACAAATCTGAAGAAAACAGTCCGAATATTGTAAATAGTGTTAAGAATTACAATACCTCATTTCAGAAATATAGACAGATCCTTAAGCAGACGGGAGGGTACAACGGCTGAAACATCGTGAATATGACAACAAAGACGAGGAAAACAGTTTGTATCTCAGAAATATAGACAGATGCTAAATAATCCTCTAGCAGACTATTACTTTTTTAGATGAAGTGTCTCTCTGGTCTGATTTCATGAGGTTAGCCAGGGGATCAGATACAAGGCATAATATAGCAAGTCGATTTTGATTGGCTGAGCTAGCATGGGAATGTTAGATAGAGAAATGCTTTTTCAGCGAGTTGGTTCTTTCCCGTCAAGAGGTGTAGACGTGTACTCTTTCGTGTCTTAAATGGCCCCTCAGTAAGGGGAGGGAGTTTGTTTTGTTAGTTTTGTTTTACGGGATATCAACCACAATGGGTTATTTAATGCCGAAAATGTATAGCTGGTAATATTTTAAAAAACAATGTATAGTTTGGTTTGTTTTGTGACATATTAACCTCAATGGGTTATTTAATGCTGACAAGATTTTTAATTCTGGTAATATTTTCTTTTCCTAATTTTTATTGTAGATACTCATTTTTAAAAAAGTATTTCTGGTATTAAAATCTATTTTTACACTTTCATAATGTTTTGAGTCAGGTTGTGGGAGGATCAACTATTTACCTATATCTGGGACCCTAACAGGTGCTACCACCCCGTGTCAAGGAGAACCTGGGAACACCAGCAATTAAGAGGTGGTTCCACGCTCCTTAAAACCTCCTGATCAGAGGCCTTGCTGCTGGACGTAGTTTATCGTCTTACCCAGGAAGCGGATGTAGTTTAGCGTCATATTCAAGACGGTGAGAGGAGGGAGACTCTATTGGAAAGTTAGTACATCTCGACATTAATAAAATAGGTTAACATTCTCCGTGTGGAGTGCTTTCATCTCTGGATCCAAAACATCTAGGGATCACCGGGCAAGAGAAGACAAAATGAAACCACACCCACAAAGATCCTGAAGTATGCTGGAACTTAAAACGGCCGAAACGTCGTGAATATGACAACAAAGGTGAAGGCAATAGTCCATATACCGTAAATAGCGTAAATAAATACATCATTTCAGAAATATAGACATATGTTGAAAGTTAAAATTAAACAGAATTCCCGTATATCCCTCACACCTTAAAATAGAAAATTACTTTTTACTGACCTTGACCTAAACTATTTTGAGAGTAATATTTTTCTCAATAGCTAAATCAAGTACTCTGAATTTTATATTTTATTAATGCTAGCTGTTGTATAAAGTGTATCTAAAATCTAAGTTTACAATGCAGTCTTTTATAAGTTGAATAATACATTTGTTCAAGGAATATGAACAGATTTTCAATATGTTCCTGTGTTTGTTTATAAAGTTTGCTATTTCCACTAATAATGGCTACCATTTTACGAAAAAAAAATGAGCAGCGCTTCCTTTTAATCGTGCAAAAGATGATATCATGATTCTTCCATTCGCAGGTACATCTTCGTTTCAGATGTTTTTTTTTTCATGAGAAAAGTGGCTCATTTTACATTTTGTCATTATTTTATTATCTTTCTTAAAAAAAGAAAAACGTTCTTGAAAGCTTCTACGATGGAATTCATTGTTACTGCTACTATAACTGGGAATCACTCTTATCAACAACAATAGTCGATGAAGGCTCTTAATTCATTTTCCGGCAACGGCATGAGAGAGGAAGGTTTCTTATAAAGAGTTTGCTATTGTTGATGACAAAATCGTTAAAGAGATGCCTTCTTTTTTCATTCTTCATTGCGAAAACGTTTCAGTATATGCAAACACTCACACACACACACACACACACATAATA
Source organism: Acanthosepion esculentum (assembly GCA_964036315.1). Classification (NCBI taxonomy): domain Eukaryota; kingdom Metazoa; phylum Mollusca; class Cephalopoda; order Sepiida; family Sepiidae; genus Acanthosepion; species Acanthosepion esculentum. The sequence continues at coordinate 27,633,544 of OZ038505.1, forward strand.
TATATATATATATATATATATATATATATATATATATATTAATTTATATATATGGAATTTTTTATCCAACTTTATTTCTTATTACTCTAAACAATATTGTTATATGGATACGCGTATTAGAATTGCTATCCCTGTTATTTTAATTTTTAAGAAAATAAAAAAAGCTTCATTACCTATAGCCAGTAAAAATAACGTTTGTAGTAATAAAACATATATGTATATAAATATGAGGTTAACATTGCGAGGGAACAGTCTGTTTTATGTCTGAATGCAATATTCAGGGTATCATACGTTCAAGCCTGAAACAGACTCTCGCAACGCGGTGTTTACACACGCTCTATCCGTGAGTTTCGGCACTTTTACTCATAAAAATAGCAATCAAAAGACTATATACATAATTAGAATGATTTGAAATCATCACAATTAAGTAATTCATCGAGTCTAGAAGAAACCTCCACAGAACAAAGAATACACTGGACTGCCGTTTCCTCCTACATTTGGGACTCACAGCAGTGGGCATCATTTACCGAGAATTGAAACACGCACAGTTACGATAGGAGGCAAACGTCATACCAACTGTTCCAACAGAACTCGGTGACGAAGAGGTAGTGAATCAGACTCGATATAGCGCCGCTTGATCACATATGGTGGAACTCATCCGAGTTTCTCTTTACCCATAGAACTGTGACTCTATGAGCCACAACTACTATTCCCAAGCCGCCCCGTCCAGAGCATTAGAAGCCGGTTCAAGCAAGGATATACAGATATAAATAATTAGGAGGATTTGAAATAATCATAAATAAGTAATTCATCGAGTCTAGAAGAAGTTTATACACATACACACATATATATATATGTGTGTGTGTATGTGTATATATATATATATATATATATATATATATATATATATATATATATATATATATATATATATATATAGAGAGAGAGAGAGAGAGAGAGATAATAAGAAAGAAACAAAGGAAGAAAAAGAGAAAGAAAGAGATTAGTTAGATACAGTATGAGAGAGATTTTTATGAAGTTAATTTTTTTTCACAGTAAAATTTGTAATAACCAAGCAAAATCTAAGAATTTACTTATCTGTCTATAGTATCTGTCTACATTTCTGTGATGAGGTATTATGTACACTATTTACAATATTCGGACTATTGTCGTCATCTTTGTCGCCATATTTAATACAAAGTTTCGGCAGTTGTTCGACAATCCAACCATCTGAAGGAGGCCCGAGTGTACAACGGCCAAAAACGTTGTAATAAATATGGCGACAAAGATGAGTACAATAGTCCGAATAATTTAAATAGCGTATCTGTCTATAGGCCACAAAAATCTCCTAAGCCGACCAAGCATAGGCATAATAACGATATGGGAACAAGTAATACATGGAGATAGAAACAACAGTAACAAGAAATTGTAATATGAGCTCTGGAAAAAATGTTTACTGAGATATTAGGTTTATAAGTTCCAAAACTTCCTACATTAATGTTCCCACTGGATAAAAGGGTTGGCTGAAGTCATCCAGTGACTTGACTCAAGAGTTGTATTCAATACCTGACCAAAGCAGAGGAGAACAAAAGCTTTGTGAGTTGATTTACTAAAGGGCGATAACTGAAACTGGGATATCAAGAAGAGTCAAAAACCTGGAAATAGAACAATCTACCTGAGTGGACTAAATAAAGGGTTCGGTTCGAAATTTCAACACATATCACCTGAAGAATGCCGAAGCATACAACGGCCGAAACGTCTTGAATATGGCAATAAAAATAAGGACAAACGTCCGACCAATATAAATAGTGTAAATACTTACAATATCACATCTCAGAAATATAGATATATCCAGAAGAAGCCCGGAGAGTACAACGGCCAAAAAGTCGTGAATATGTGAAGGAAGATGAGGACAAGAGTCTGAACGATGTAAATAGTGTAAATAGTTACAATATCACATCTCAGAAATTTAGACACACCCTGAAGAAGGCCGGAGCTTACAACGGCCAAAACGTCGTGAATATGGCAATGAAGAGTAGGACAAGAGTCCGAACGATTGAAATAGTGTAAATAGTTACAATATCACATCTCCTATATATAGACAAACCCTGAAGAACGCCGGAGCGTACAACGGCCAAAACGTCGTGAATATGGCAATAAATATGAGAACAACAGTCTGACCAATAAAAATAGGTTAAACAATTTACTTTTATGAATAAGTGAAATATTTCTTAAAAGTTTCAGTTATACATATTAGAATCTGAAACATGATCTTAAAGTGTTTTATTATACCAAAAGGTTTTTATTTATAAATAAAGATATCTACTGTAGAAACATGCCTATTTGAAATATCTCATAGAACAGATTAAATTATTCTTTTATAAGCTTACATGGATTCCCTTACTTTCTATAATATTATTGACTAATTTGACTTTTCTAGTCTTTTAACTGGTTCGTTACATTCAGTACCTCAAAAACCAGACTGGTTACAATCCAACACCACTGATCAGACACCCAAACTACCGCCAGTCACGATGAACGAATGTCATCCCCAGTAGACACCGTGCCTTGAGAGACTATTAAGCCTCAAACATACATCTGACGTCAAGTGGTCTTCTTCTATACGACCCATTGTTAAAGATGCGGGTAAAATGATCGGCTCCCTGTACCGCTCCTCTAATTACCTGATTCTTCATGATATGCTCTTCGTTTATGACAGCCAGATCAAGCCGGAAATGGAGTACTATTGCTAGATTTGTGCGGGGGCTGCTCATACCTCACTTTTCAGTCTTGATAGAGTTCACAAGCGTCTTCGAGTGCCTTGTAGGAGAAGAATTATTTTTCTCCCTCCAGCCTCTCTCTCACAGGTGGGATGTGGCGAGTCTCTCGCTGCTGTATCGGTACTGCCATGAAAAGCGTTCGCACGAACTACATTTCTTGGTTCCGCTAGGTCTAACCTTCACGCCTAGGACACACCATGCCACTTACATATTAGCAAACCGTTCGTATTCCATTGGTGAGAAGTAAGTTCCACTCAAACAGCTTCTTCCCGCGAACCACTGCCCTATGGAATAAACTCCCAAGTGTCTTAACCTGTTCAAGTCTAGAGTCAACCATTATTTTCCCCTCCTATCCATATAGACTACCCCTTAAGGTAACCCTCTACTTCGAGTGGCCCTCGGGCCTTGTACAGAGTGAACTTTACTGTAAAAAAAATATATTAAAAAATCTTCCAAAGAAGTTTTCTTAAAATGTCTTCCATTTCATAGGAATATATTTTAATGCTGGATCTATAGAAGAAAGCACACTTCTGAGGGTACAATCCGTCGGTCGTAATTTCCGTAATAGCAGAACAAGCACAAGGTCAACGCTCCTGTATCATTGAGTGTGTGAAGTAAATTAGAAGGTGTTATTGTTAAAGATTAGACAGAGAAGAAAAGAAAGAAAAAAGTAAGAAAAAAAGAACGTACACTATTTACATTGTTCGGACTATTGTCGTCAGCTTTGTCGCCATATTTAATACAAAGTTTCGGCAGTTGTTCGACATTCCAACCATCTGAAGGAGGCCCGAGTGTACAACGGCCAAAAACGTTGTAATAAATATGGCGACAAAGATGAGTACAATAGTCCGAATAATTTAAATAGCGTATCTGTCTATAGGCCACAAAAATCTCCTAAGCCGACCAAGCATAGGCATAATAACGATATGGGAACAAGTAATACATGGAGATAGAAACAACAGTAACAAGAAATTGTAATATAAGCTCTGGAAAAAAATGTTTACTGAGATATTAAGTTTATAAGTTCCAAAAATTCCTACATTAATGTTCCCACTGGATAAAAGGGTTGGCTGAAGTCATCCAGTGACTTGACTCAAGAGTTGTGTGTTCAATACCTGACCAAAGCAGAGGAGAACAAAAGCTTTGTGAGTTGATTTACTAAAGGGCGATAACTGAAACTCGGATATCAAGAAGAGTCAAAAACCTGGAAATAGAACAATCTACCTGAGTGGACTAAATAAAGGGTTCGGTTCGAAATTTCAACACATATCACCTGAAGAATGCCGAAGCATACAACGGCCGAAACGTCTTGAATATGGCAATAAAAATAAGGACAAACTTCCGACCAATATAAATAGTGTAAATACTTACAATATCACATCTCAGAAATATAGATATATCCAGAAGAAGCCCGGAGAGTACAACGGCCAAAAAGGCGGTCTCGGGTGTTGTTCAAGATATATAAATATCTGATATCCTGCAGATAAGTAGATTCTCCAGCATTCAAAGATCCTTATCCTTTTATAAGATGATATAGGTTCAGTTTATGTTTACATTTGGATGCTAACTCGTAAGTCAATCTTAAAAAAATAAAATAAAACAAATCTAAAAATAGGAAGGGTTTGTTCGGATGGTATTTTTTTCATTAACCTGTGAAATAATGGCGGGAGAGAGAGAGAGAGAGCCTGCGATTACTTGAAAAAGGAGTTTCTCCCTACAAAATCTTGCAGTGCAAGTTTTCGCTTCGCAGCAAACATGAAACTGCTAGGTATTGCAAGTCTCTCTCTCACTCACTATATATCTCCTTTATGACGAGTAGTCTGTAATGTTTCCTTAAAACAATAAAAATATTCAATACAGACAATATGCGTTGTGCTACTTAAAACTACGTGAAGAATCTTCCTTTTGGTAAATAGACACTTAATAGATTAACTTTGGTATATTGGTCTTGAGAAAGCCAGTAACAAACCTCATGACGCAACTGACCAGGACCACGAAAATGACAGTCACTATCACCTTTTCGAGTCATATACGAAATCAAATATAATATCGTTAAAGTGCCACTTTCCTCGTTGGTAAAAAAAACAATGAAGCAACCGCGACCCTCAGGACTGGCCGTAATATCAAATATTTGCATGCTTGCGTCCCTATCTCAGTGTTCGTCTGGGTGATTCTTTTTAAGAATTAGTAGCGTGCAACTCGGCGACACTTCGATTGATAATATAAACTACAATTTTCTTTTTCATAGAATCACAATTTTTCTTAGATTAATATATAGGGAAGGCAGGCGAAATTAAATCAATGTGGTTTCATTGAAACATCTTTTGGCAAAGGCGTCAAATTGTTGGATTTTAAGAAAGCGAAAGGGCATTGCCAATACCTAAATATAATTTTTCATCATTAAGCTACTTTGGTAGGACGTGTAACACTAAGAAACATCGTGTTCAAGTATTTAGGATAATTTCAGGTATTTATCTTGACTTCATCCTCAACTTTGACGTGAAGTATTGCCTACACTATTAACACTAAATATATTTCCACCAATGTGTTGTTTTCTAAGTAATATAGGTTAATTATTTCCATGAAAGATGGAACGACTAACCCAGCTATGTGGATTACCCAATATTACCCCACATTCATTATTATAAATTTCGATAAAAAAAATTTGTTTTTTTCCGGATTTCACTAATTGTTTCATTTGTTTATTTAACAGTATATCATCTCATTATGGGTTAATTACTACCGAAATTTTATTTTCTTGTGAGCTTTGGAGTAATAAATATATATTGTTCTACTTTTACAATTGAATACATGGTAGATAATACTCAGCTTTTTTTTGCATATACTTAATTTTTTCATAATTACTAGAAGCTGTAATGTATGTTTTATGTTGTAGCGTTGAAGTTAACGTTTGATTTTAAAAAATTGTAGGAGATTATACTGATTAAATTCATGATATAATTATGTAGTTTTTATATTTTCCTAGGGTTTTAAATTTTGTTGGGGCGTTCACTATGTGCCCATAGCTGGCAGGTGCTTACGAGTCCTGGTTAGTCTACTCCGTTTTATACTTTATATATAAGTATTAGTAAATATCAAATATATATAAAGGGTGTTTCATTAACACAGATTATATACAAGGGTGTTTCATTAAGACGGATCAAAGTCAAAAGTAAATAAATCAGTGTTATTCGTGAAAAGTTATTTATTTCTCTGTCGGATCATGTTATTTAAGTCATGGCAATTATGTCTAAAAATAATATCGCCTAAATCTGACAGAAAAGAAAAAATATCATTAGACGCTTAAACTTAATTCACATTTAAACATGTGTGTATGTGCATATATGTATTAATGTGTATGTATATAAGTATATATATATATATATATATATATATATATATATATATATATATATATATATATATATATATATATATATATATATATTGAACGATAAAAAATATTCAAAAATTCTAAAATTCAAATCTTTAGACACACTGGGTTGTATATTAATATTCCTTCCTTTTTATTATTATTTCATTTAGATTCCTCGACTAGTTTCGACCAACATTGCCATCATCAGGAGAAAAATAATGTTCTGCTTGCTGGTAGCAGTGAACTACAGAAATAAATGTCTTGATGGAGAAAATGAACTTTTGTCTGTAATTTTCATTTGTTTTTTATTTTTTATCATGACTTTTGGTCAGTCCTAGTGTTGGTCAAACAGTCTCTTTTAAGTTGTTATTTAAGATAAGAGCTGCATGGATTCATGCTGCTTTGAATTCCCTTCGTTATTTTGACAGAATTATTAGTTCTTGGAAAGGGGATGTGTCTCTGTTAAGTGTGTGTGTGTGTGTGTGTGTGTGTGTGTTATTTGGTTCTTAGGGACTGAGTGAGTATGATATGTGTAAGCGTGTATATTACTATGGATGTGTGTTATCATTTGGCTCGTTAGGGAATGAGTGAGTATGATGTGTGTAAGTGTGTATATACGTGTGGGTATGTGTATAAGTCTGAGAGCTCAACAACTCTGTAAGCATATCTGTCTTGTGTGGGTGAGAAATGTGGCTAGGTTTTGATTTGTAGGGTTATATATTAGAACTATCTATGTTGTTAAATTTATGGTTAAGCCCGGCTGGATGATGCGTTTTTAAACGTCGTATCCACTTATTTTCATTGAACTCTAGGCGGAAATGTTGTTCTACAGGTAATTATCTTTCATGGGGAGTCGACTTAATTCGATTGCGATAATTATTAATTCTCTAATGAAAGGGCCATTCAGATTTTCCTACATATTTTTTCTGGCTGAGCTAGTGAATTCGTGTGTTTGCAGCATAAGCTTCTTGTGTTGTTACATGGTTGGGAAAATCCTGTTGTTTTTGTTGTTGGTTTATTACGAATTACCTTGTCCCCTGAAATGTGGTTACTACCTATGAATTCTTTTAGGTTCTTAGGTCTACGATATGCTAGAAGGCCGGGTTCCTTAAACAATTTTTTAGGTCTGGTTTGAGACGTAGTATTTCCCAACGACTTTTGATTATTTGGGATAGTGGAGGCAGAGTGAGGCTGAAAGTAATTACTAGAGGGATGCGGCTGGGTTTATTTTGAATCTTGTAGATTAGGATGTTTCCTCTAGGTGTGGAAATTGCGTTATTTATTTGTTCCCTGATTAGGTGTTGTTTATAGCCCAGTGTTGTGAATTGATGCTCCAGTGTGTTTATTTAGTTCTTCATTGTTGAAACATATCCTTCTGAGTCTAAGTGCTTGTGAATAGGGAAGGTTCCCTTTGAGGTGTTTAGGGCGGGAAGACTTAAAGTGTAGATAGTTGTGGATGTCGGTGATTTTAGTGTGTAGTGTCGTTTGTAGTTTCCTGTTTTCATCTATGTAAATGCAGAGGTCTAAAATGTTACCGATCTTTTGGATTTTTCATAGTCAAACTTAATTGAGTCGTGCACTGTGTTTAGGGCCATGAGGAATTGGTTAAGTTTATCGTCACTGCCCGTGTATACAAAGAATATATCATCGATATATCTTGCATAGAATACGCAGTCGCTACCGATGAGTAGATATGGGTCTCCTCAAATTTTCCCAATAATATTGTAGCATATGATGGAGCTGCGATGGTGTCCATGGTACAGCCTCCTACTTGCAGGTAGTGTGCTCCATTGAAGTTGAAAGTATCCAATGTAAGAATATGCTCCATGTGTTTTATGATAACTTCTGGGAGGGCTGTTGTTTTCTTCTTTTAGTAAGTGCTTCCTAAAAGTGCGGTTATCCCTTCGATCTATTTAATATTTGAATAGAATGATCTTACGTCCATAATCACTAGAATAGCATTTTCTGGAACTGTTTGTATGTGATTAATTCTGTTGTGTCTCTGATGTAGGATTTTACTTCCTTAGCTAGGGGTTGTGTGTAATGGTCTACGTATTTGGAAATTTTGGTCGTGTGGCAGTTGCATGATGAAATGACCAGCCTTCCTGGATTGTTGCTTTTGTTATTTTAGGAAGGAGATAGAAGCGAGTAGGTGTGATATTTGTGGGTGTAAGTGTTGTGCATGTTTCCTTATCGATTAGATTGTTGCGAAGCATTATGTTTAGTGAGCTAGTTAATTCTTTTAGGTATTCGGGAAGGGGATCTGTAGGTAAGCTTTTATAGGTTTCTTTGTCGTTTAGCTGTTTGTTGGCCTCTTTAATGTATTCTTTGATTCCCCAGATCACTGTGGCACCCCCTTTGTCAGCCTGTGTTATGATTAGGTCATCTCTGTGTGTCAGCGTTTCAAGGGCTATAATTTCCCCTTCAGTAATATTGTTACGTAGCAGCTTACGTGCTATTGTTTTCTTTATGTCATTTGCTACGGCTATTTCAAATGTCTGTATTTTGTGGGGTGTATGTAGTATCCTTCTCTTTTAATGTATCAAGTATGGAAGGTGAGTGATCATTGTCCCCATAGTGGGCTTTTAGCCGTATTCTTCTGAAGAAATATTTCAGGTCCTTTGCCAAGGTGTCTTTATCAAACCTTGGGGGACTAGGGCAAAAGCTTAGTCTTTTATTTAATAAACTGAATGTGTTGAGTGAAAATTTATTGTTACTTAAATTTATAACTCGCCCGTATGGTCAAGTTTGTATTTGCAAGCATGGCGAAGTTCTCTCGTAAAAGCTCGAAAACTTGCATTATATATATATATATATATATATATATATATATATATATATATATATATATATATATATATATATATTATGAAATGGACAAAGTCCGACAATTATTTAAATACATTTTTATGTTTAACATTGTTTTTATAGATACAAGTCTCTAAGTAAATGCTCTGTTTTTATAATAAAGAGTATTAAATAACATTTACCGGCCTGAATGTCCGAGAAATTTTCATTGAAAATATTCGTCCTCGACACGAATCGAACCTGTATCCCACACGGAACCGTCATATAGTCTGATGTGCCTTTAACCGATTTGGCCAAAGAGGAGCGTCCGGCTAGCAAGGTTAATTTTACTGTTTTTAAACTACAATCCTAAATAAAACTCTCACGTAATTTCATATCTGCTCAATGCGTATCCAAATGTAAACAAATGACGTCACACATTATGAAATGGACAAAGTCCGACAATTATTTATTATTTTTATGATAATTTCTCGGACATAAAAGACCGGTAAATGTTGCTAATACTGTTTATTATAAACATACCATTTACTTAAATATTTCTATGTATAAATATTTGTAACTTTTCATAATATATATATATATATATATATATATATATATATATATATATATATATATATATATATATATATATATATATATATATATATATATATACACACACACACACCTATATATATATGTACACACACACACACACACCTATATATATATGTATAATCATGTGGATTATTATATATATATATACGATATATATACTCATCCATAAAGCGTCTGTGCGCATATATATATATATACATACATATATATATATATATATATATATATATATATATATATATATATATATATATATATATATATACATAAAGAGAGAGAGATAGAGAGAGAGAGAAAGAGAGAGAGGCTGTGTGCATATGCATGCATATATATATATATATATATATATATATATATATATATATATATACAGAGGGTGTTTGTGCATATATATATCTGTGTGCATCCATATATATGCACACACATGCTCTCTCTCACACATACACACACACACACACACACACATATATATATGTATATATATATATATATATATATATATATATATATATATATATAATTATTATATATATTTGTGATATTTGTTCTAAAATGTTCATTATATAACATTTATTTTTAGTAACTGAGATTTATTTTAAAATTAACTATTTTGGGGGGCTGTTAAATAAATTTTCTCAATTTACGGACTTATCGAGGAACACACCTATAAAATGTTTGTGTTCTAAACAGTTTGCTGTTATTCGATGGCTTTCCAAGTCACGTCTGTCGTGTTCGGGGAGATAAAAAAGAAGAAAAAAATAATTCTCCCCCCACCTACACACACACACGCACCTCCGGGATGCAAAATAAACTTAAGGAAATTTAATGAAAATATATCGATAAATATTGTTGTGTTAAACAAGATTTCGAGATGGAGGCCAATCCTTAAAATCCGTAAATCTATTACTATCATCAATCGATAGGAAGTACGGTAATTGATAGCTGTTCGGATTGAGGAATCGGGGAGCCGAATCCGAATTCCAGTCGAATCCATTACATTCACTTACTCTTGGGAAAGGTATGAATCGTCTTCTTCTCCCCCCGGCTATGGGTAAATAGCATGAGGGATCGGATTCTATAGCCCTGGATGTCAGTTGGCCTACCGCAGAAAGAAATGTCAGCCTACTGCGGGAAAAATCTGCCTCTTCAGTCAGGTAACGAAAGATACATGATCGGCCTAAGCGTGTATCACGCATAGCACATAACTGAACAATTGTCAATCAGAAATGTGGAAATTGCTGTTATTATCTTAATTTTAACGATACCTTGTATATTGTATGCATTTTATAAATATATTATCTAGAGGGGAGGACCTGAGAATCTTTTTCTTACACAGGAAGGTCGACTTTTCAGCCGATTGGCTGATTAATTCAGTTCACGAACGAACGTGTTCTTTGAATTTGTAAAAATCAAAAAAATTATTCTTAATAGAATATTCTAGCTTATTTTTAGAAAAAAACAACAACCTTTTTCATAAATTCTATATTTTATATATTTTTTCAGCTGCATTCCGTAACAATCTGTGTAAATTATGAATTGTATTTCTGAAAGTAAGGTTAAAAACATTATTTTTATTTCATTCTCTAGAAACATTCTTGGAATGTGAATATTTCCATACGTGAAGATTAAGTAAGAATGCTTAATTATTTGAAGAAAATAAGTTTTATGCAAAAATATTCGCCGCCCTTCCCTAATTTTGGGGAGCTGGGAATAAAAATAATATCCCAAATTATGAATTGGTTCCAGATTTCAAGATACGGTTTTAGGGTAATGTGAATATTTTATTATGATTTTTGTCTTTACCAGATTAATTATTATGATTATTATTATTCTAATAACCTTATTATATATAATTATTCTCCTAATAAACTAATTATTATTCTCCTTCCCATTCAGGTTTTCAGACATTGCGAAAAATGACCGCTGAATGTCGGAACAAAGCCAAACGAATAGGCGAACGTCTGCTCAGTTATTGTTGGCTCTGTTTTCACTGACTCAAATCTCTACTGCACGGGCCAGGGATTGAACTCACCATTCATATGGTACCGAATTCACGAACGAAAGATTTGAACCACAAATACAGTAAACAAATTCTGTTAACATTACTTCAGATACGCGAATAAAGAAATAAATGATATATATAAAAAAAATAATTTAATGAACAAAAAAAATAAAAAATAAGCAAACGAAAATTCATGATCATTATTGAGCTATTCCTTAACCTTAAACAAAATACAAGCGAACAGCCAGTTTTCCCTTCACCGATTTCTCCCAGTGACCTATAAACACAGCACGAAAAAGAAGGTGGGACACATGGTCTAAAGATCGCTTGATCGAAGCGCGAAAATGACAGACACCATGCAGTGTTGATTCCTATGTTCACACCGTCTGTATATACAGACACATTATCTCCGATATCGATCACTCTTTCCTTATAAAAGTAGCAAATGTTAAACTTTCTCTCACTTCCTCTCTCTCTCTCTCTCTCTCTCTCTCCCTCTCTCTCTCTCTCTCTATATATATATATATATATATATATGTATGTATGTATACACGCACATATATATATAGAAAATTTCTGAATAATTACTTCGGTTATGTTTTTATGTTATGTATATTTTATACGTAGAAATGAAATCTTTTTTGGGACTTAATGTGTAGAAAAATTGACCAATTTTTTTGTACTAATCACATTTTAGTCATTTTCAAATAATATATTAGTCATTTTAACTGATTTGACCTTTACTATTGTAAGTAGTATGTAATTAATGAAAGGTAGGCATATTTATGAATACGGCCAGAACATTGTGGCCGTGTTCGTGGTTGGTATTGCTGACTGTTTTTTCTATGATTCTGTTATTTTTAGTGGCTTTATGCTGATAGAAGTATGTATCACTTGCAATTGAATATCATAAATAATTTAGGTCCTATATAGTTTTGATTTTGATAGAGAGTTGTTGTTGGTGATTGTAGTGCTAGCTGCTGGTTTTAATATTTTTTTACAAATAATTAACTTAATATTTTATTTTATTCTACTGGAGGAAGACATTTCTTATGGTCTGTAAATCCGCACTATTTATGAAGTCAAAGATTTTTACGCTGAGGGAATACGGAAGCTTGTGCACAGATGGGAAAAGTGTGTGCCAGTGCTGGGTCACTACGTTGAAACATAAAAAAAAGTAAGCTTCTATCTGTATTAGAAGTCCTTATACCGAAAAATTCACCTTATTTATTGAATGACCCTCGTATTTAAGTAAATGCTCTATTTAAGATAATTGTAAACAGAACATTTACTTAAATATTTCTGTCTATACAAATAACGTATAACAATAAAATATATTAAAATAATTGTCGGACTTTGTCCATTTCATAGAGTGTGACGTCATCTGTTTACGTTTATATACGCTTCGAGCAGATATGGACGTTCGAGGGAAATCATGGATGATTGTAGTTCAAAAGCAGTAAAATCGACCTTACTATCCAGACGACCCTGTGTAGCAAAACTGGTATAGTACGTTCGTCTATATGACTGTTCCGTGTTCGATTCCTGTCTGAGGACGCATATTTTCTATGAGATTTATCGGACATTCAGTAAATGTTGATAATACTGTTTATTATAAACAGAGCATTTATTTAAATATTTGTGTCTATATAACGTATAACAATAAAATATATTAAAATAATTGTCGGGCTTAGTCCATTTCATAATATATCTCCAATATGAATATCTCGCCCTCTTTAACGTAAATTATAAACACACACACACACACACACACACACACACACACACACACACACACACACACACACACACACACACACACACACACATAGAGCCACACACACACACACACACACACATATATATATATATATATATATATATATATATATATATATATAAAGGTTAATGGTCAGAGTTGAATCAGACCAGGAAACAGTTGTATTAAGAAGTGCTCAATACACGTGTGAAAAAACATATGCAAAATAATATGTAGAGATTTGAACTTTAAAAACCAGGAGGTCAGTTGAAATCGCTACATTGAATTAAGCCTTACGATATCCTCAGGTGATTTTTATCAAATAAACACCTAAGAAATAAACAAAATCACGAATCAGATAATAATAATAATAATAATAATAATAATAATAATAATAATAATAATAATAATAAAAACCATTGATCATCTTATATCAGGTTGCACGATATTGGCATCCACTGAATATAAAACCCGGCATGACAGAGTGGGCCAATATCTGTACTGGAAAATTTGCAACTCCTATGGGAAGGAAACTGGAAGAAATTGGTACGAACACCACCCTGACCCGGTTACGGAGATAGGACCTGTTACAAATCTATGGGACTACACAATATACACTGACAGAACAATCAAAGCCAACCGCCCAGACATTGTTATTAAAGACCACAAACAAAATAAGTGCCTCCTTATTGATATGGCAGTCCCTGCAGACTGCAATGTGTCTTTGAAGATATTCGAAAAACTGTCAAAATACAAGGACCTTGAAATCGAAATCTCAAAAATGTGGCACATGGGAACATCAACAATTCCTGTTGTAGTTGGAGCCCTTGGACTGGTTGGAAAAGATTCCAGTAGGCTGATTGAAGGGATCCCTGGAAGTCCATGCCTCAAAGAGATACAAAAAATTGTTCTGACAAGTACAGCCCACACTTTACGAAGGGCTTTATCTATGTAATTATTATTATTTTTTTTTTTTTTGCAGTGGAAAGTGTCATGATGCCATTTCTAACCTTAGGTCCCTGGGCGGGACTCGGAAAGAAATGTGTAAACGCCAGATATCAAAGGAAATAAAAATAATAATAGTAGTAGTAGTAGTATTAGTAGTAGTATTAATAATAATAATAATAATAATAATAATAATAATAATAATAGGAAGAAAAAGAAGAAGTGTAAATGTATCGGTAGGGGGTAAATCTCTTTTCTTATCCTGCCTCATATGCACTTAAAAAAATTGTGCTATGTAAGCAAATACTTAAGACTTCGGATTTCTGTTTTTTTTTTATCCGGAAAAGTGATAATGGCTAATTTTTCCCGTTGCCAGAGGTTGCATGTATTATTGTGATTTCTGTACGGTTTCATTTTCTTAAATTCCAGCTTACAAACGGATTCCTGTTGTTTTTTACTTTTAAATTCGAAACATGGTTTGAAAGTTTGGTAGAGTACCTAAGATTTACTAGCTTAAATGACGACCTATGGCTGTACCATCTACGTTCCTATGTACGTTTTATTTTGGACATTAATATCAACAATGACTTTTAGAAGACAGGATGAATGATAAAGATGAAATCTATTATTGAATGAATCATATTATCATTATCTATCTCTCCCCACCTCTCTCTCTCTCTATATATATATATTTTCAAGCATGTTTCGTTAAATAATTTAGACGTATTATGTCTATTTATTTTAGTTTTAATTGATTAAGGAAAATGATAAAAAAAATTTGAATTTTTCTTAATCAAATTTCTACAGCCACAAAGAAAATAATTCATGGTCTTGAAAGGATTAAAACTAAAATAAATAGACTTAATATGTTTAATTTATTTAACCAACCATGCTTGAATTAAAATATGCTGCCTAAATATATATATATATATATATATATATATATATATATATATATATAATTATTTATTTAAATATTATAACATAAATATGTTATAAAATCACTACAAAAATAGCCATTTTAGTGGTGAAACAAAATGGTTAATTTTGTAGTGATATTAAGTTATAATATTTAAATAAATAATTATATCTGCTCTACTCTGTATTGAGCACTCTTTAAAGAATAATAATTGTTGGTTATTGGAATTTATTCCGTATATACCAATCCTATACTTGTATATATATATATATATATATATATATATATATATATATATATATATATATATATATATATATATATGTATGTATTTATACATATATATATGTATTTATATATATATATATATATATATATTTATATATATATATATATTTATATATATATATATATATATGTGTGTGTGTGTGTGTGTGTGTGTGTGTGTAAGTAATCCAGACTATTCAGGCAAGTGATAAAACCTTTAATGAGTAAAATTATTTTAAAACTTCTCTTTAGGATTATTGAAACTCCTTACCAAACCCGTATATAAGAGAAACCCGGATATAAGATACTTCTTCTCCGGTCCCGACAACTCTCTTATATCCGGGTTACACTGTAACAATAACAGTCGGCACTGCCCCGATTGGTTTTCGCATTTTGACAGTCGTGATCTCTTTGTAAATAAAACCCACACTACCAGGTGGTAATTATAAAACTTACAAACCCAAAGTACAGGCCTGTGCGTGTACCAGCAGCGGAAACCTTTCAGAAGAGATTGGATAATTGCAAGTTAGCAGTCAGCAAGCATTACATATACTTAACATCTCACAGAGGATCGCTCGAGAGAAATAAATTAAAAATACATTTAATCTATCCTAATATTTGTTTGGGGATATCTTATTAGCATCCGCAGGAAATACACAGAATAGAATTCGCAAAGTAATATACGACTTTCACTTGTCAGAATGTCAAGGTAGTGGGTGTGGTTGTTGCTCTAAGGTAAGCGCAGTGGAGTATTTTTGTTTTTCTCTTAATGAAAAAGTTAAATATTTTTCCATACCTGAAGGACAAATGTCTTCGAAATAACCTCGTTTTGTTGTTTAAAATAGAAAATAATTCCTCTTAAAGAAGATTCAGTCATTATCCTGGTAAATGAAAAGAGGTATTTTACAAGCTTTTTCTTTTCATTTTTTCCCATACTAGAGTTCATGCAGTAATTACCGATTGTATTTAAAGAATTGTCATTTTTTAGTTACTGCACGGACATCATTATGCAAACCTTTTCTGATTTGAATTGAGAAAAGAACATGCCATTCTCTGGCAATTATGGAAATTAGGCTTTTACAGCTTATTAAGAAACAATCAATTAATGTTTTTTGTTTTACACTTTTTGATGAAGGAATAAGAAGCAGAAATGTGTCATGTATTGATCTTTTTGTTTTTCGTGCTTGACAATTGGAAATAATTACGTATTTTTTTTTATTTATCTCGATACTTTTGTTACATATGTGTTCTTTTTTGTCACGAAGCAGAATGTTTTATGATCACAGGATAATTTTGGTTGAATAATTATTTATACATAGTTTCTTGACAAAAATATTTTTTTATTTCATGTTTTTTAATGAGGTGAGTGATCATGATTCTCCACAGCTTCATAAATTTTGGTCTTCTCAACAATACTTACTGACCAGCTCATTCTATTCCTCTCGATATTACCAAGTTTCTTCAGCACTGCTTTCTTTTTACAAAAGACATATTAAATTAAGTATTGCTATGTTGGAGCAAATCAGTCCTCGCTTTCCTGTTTCAAATGGTTTAGGCGGTCTTAAGCGATAAGATTCATCAACTATCTACAGTCTCTTTCCAAGAAATCAAAAATCACAAATCTATCGCTATTTAAATGTCAAAAGTTCAGATGTGCTCTGTTGTCATCATGTCTAACCTCTATAACTAAGACAAGCCATGACACTTGCGCGCTGTCAAATGGCACTAACTTCCTTCATGTTCCAAAATGAAAAGAGGAAGTTCTACCGTCAGATCTTAAAAACTGTTTCTATGTTGTCATATAAAAAAATGGTCGCTGCCTACACTTTAGATCCCCAGTGAGCAAACACAGGTGATCTCATTTTGAAGGAAGTTGATCACGTAGAGGAAACGCATATATGGGAATTAGCGTGGCTTCTAATTGATCACTATTTCTATTCTATCCTCTATTATTGTAAAAACCATTATTCTCACCTCTACACTATTCTCTATAATAATCACTATAATGATCACTATACGGATTACTATACGGATTATTGTTCGAGCGAGTAGTATCGAACAAGTACTATTAGTGCGAGTGCTATTCGAAGGCGTCTGACACCAGTATTGTTTAACGGCGTTACTATAGTCGCATCTGCGATTGCAAAGTCTCTACTACAACGAGCATTACGGAAGTGATAACGAGTATTCGTTGACATTACAAAAATGACAACGAGTGTTTGTTGTCATCACAAAACATGTTAAACAGACTTCAGCACAACTGCTTCTCTAAACACTAGACAAGGTCAGTCATTATCTATCCTCCTTTTAGTCATAATCCTTACTTCATATCACAGCCTATTTCACTCATATGATACCTGATTCATCATCGCTCTTTTAACAGTAAACCGAGTGGCTCTCGAGCCTTGTATTAGGTGAATTTCTTTTTGTAAAAATCATTTTTACGATCAAACTTTATCATTATGGTTTACACGCTGCTTTATTCTGGATTTGTTTCTTTCAATCATCTCACCCCAACCAAGAAAGGCAAGATAGCCACTAAGACATAAGGAGTTAGTGAGTGAAAAATAAGAACATTAAAGAGCGAGAACAACTATTAAGAAGACAGAAGATAACGATTTACATTGCATTTAAATTTTTGAAGATCAACGTTTAAACTGGAAGATAGAGTCACAAGAGAAGAAACTGTTGGCATAGAAAATTATTTGGCCATTTCAACTGTAAAATGATGAGACCTAGATGCTACTCTAGTACATCCCTTAAATTTGTAAACTCGAGCTACCAAAATGGAACGTTCATCAGAGGAATTAACATGAAAATATTCGTAAAAAAAGAAACTAAATTGAAGCTTCTTTAACTGAAGCCGAGATGCCAGGTTAGGACTGATACAATTGCTAATTTGAATTTTATCAAGAATCTCTAAATACTTAGCAGAAGCATCGGACCAAATGTGGCATCGGTATTCATTGCATGCACGAAGGAAGACTTATAAATATATAAGATAGGTAATGAGATAAAAACTGAACTGTCTAAAACGACAGAGTGAAACAATTTTTCTAGCAGAAGACCGAGTATATTGATCCAATATAAACTATCCATATCATGATATCGAAAACGTGATCTTCACAAGGCGATATAAGCACCACCCCTTGTGATTAGAATCAGCCATGCTAATGGAAGACAAAAATGGTTGTCTAAGACGACTAAAGCAAAGCAATTTCGTTTTGGAGACGTCAAAATTAACAAAGCATTTCAGTTAATATCAGCTGGTACGTCATGTTTTAGATCAGCTGCCAATTTAACCATATCGATTTTATCGGTATTGGGCATTATCTCTAATTTAGACCCCCACAAGGCTAGTGGTGGAGATGGGATACCAGCCATATCCAGAAGAAATGTGCGCCTGAACTGGCCCCTGCCCTCTCCAAATTATATAACTACTACCTCAATGAATCTTGTTTTCCAGACTGTTGGAAGTCCTCATCTGACATTGTTCCTGATTTTCAGAACTCTGGTGACCCTTCTAACCCTTCTTATTACGTCCTATCAGTCTCCTACCCCTCTTCAGCAAAGTCTTCGAAGCTTTAATCAATGCCGAAATGGTTAAGCACCTTACATCCCATGATCTGCTCTCCGACAAGCAATATGGTTTCCGCTTCGTACGTTCTACAGCTGATGTGCTTACGGTCATCACTGAAATTGTTTACCAAGCTCTTCATAATAACGCAGAATCTCTTGCCGTAACTCTAGATATCTCCAAAACGTTTGATAGGGTTTGGCATGCCGGCCTTCTGCGCAAGCTTCAGGGTTATGAAATTTTAGGTCGATTGTTTCACTTAGTACAATCTTTCCTGTCAAATTCTGTATTGAAGGTCGTTCTCAACGGATTCTCTTGGCCTTACTCTGTTCCTTATCTTCATCAACGATCTTCCCGACGTCCTAGATTCCCAAGTAGGCATCTATGCGGACGACACTACAATTTACTCCTGTCTCAAAAACAATTCTAATGTTGTTGACAAAACTAACCTGGCCGTTCGTCTCGAAAAGGCCCTCCCCTCGGTTGTGAACTAGGGCAGGAATTGCATGGTTAACTTTAACGACTCAAAAACAAAACTGCTCTCTATTACTCACCACAGAGAACCATCCCTGCCCCCCATTAGAATGTCTGACGCTCAACTTCTCGAGAGTTCCTTTTTGCGACTACTCGACCTCACATTGACTGCTGACCTGACATGGAACAAATACATTGAGTCAATAGCTTCGTACACCGCAAGGAAAGATGGCTCCCTGTGCCGCACCAGGAAATTTTTCTCGCCGGAGTCGATCCTTCAAATCTACAAATCAACCATTCGCCCTTGCATGGAGTATTGCTGCCATATATGGTCTGGTTCCCCTTATGTTTGTCTCAAGGTTCTTGATAAGATCCAGAGACGGATATCCAATGTAATTGGCCCTGACCTGGCATCGCGTCTACATTCGCTCTCTCACTGACGTGCCGTCGCCTCCCTCTGTCTTTTTTTTTACAAATACTATCATGGTAACTGCTCCGAGGAGCTGCTTTCGCTGGTTCCCAAACTACATGCATTTAAGCGTTCAGCTAGGCTGGCATCTCGCTCACACCCTTTCACTGTCGAAACTGTTAAATGTAGCCGTCTCTTCTACTCCTATAGCTTCATGTCTCGCACCTCTCGCCTGTGGAACTCTCTTCCCACTTCCAGTTTCCCTGATATCTATAATCTCCAACTATTCAAATTTAATGTCAATCGACGTCTCCAGATGCCTTGATCTCTCCCCTATCCTTCTCTTCATCCTTTCCTCTATCACTCCTCTTTGCTCTAGCTCCAACTCTCTGTAACCCCTTGCGTGCTAGTGGCTTCCCGCCTTGCTTGGGTGAAACGCTTAAAAAAAAAAAGAAAAAAGAAGTAAATACTCATGTCATCAGCATAGTACTGATGACATCGAGAAATTCATTGATGTAAATGAAATCCAACGTATGTCCTATAATAGAGCTCGGGGTGGGGAGCAGCCGCATTGCAACACTGATCTAGAGGAGTGGCCGTCCAATCCGTTTTTATTACGTGATGTAATAAGAAATAATGAATCGGATAAAAACATTCATCCAGAAATACCGTAGACTTCCAACTTGTGAAGAAGACCAGCTGTTAAACGCCCTGGGGATCCCAAAACCATTAACCCAAGCTTCACGATTCTTATCTAAAGGTTGCTAGGCTCTTTCACTCGTAACCGTTAACACATCAAGAGTTGACATACAGAAGTGAAAAAAAAATATTGCTTGTTTTGAAGAGGACCCTGTGAGGTGAGGTACATAACCAATTCGGATTTGATTGGAACCTCTAGTACGTTACCAAGAAAGGAGTAGAAGGCCGATAGTCAGAAGAACCGTTTGCGTTCTTAATGGCTAGAGGAGAACATGTCCAACAGCCAGGGAAGCAAGACTTGAATTGTAGAGTTGAGGAGTCAGTTCAGATGACATTTAAGGACTATTACGGGTATACCATCAAGACCTCTAGGGATCTGGTTTAGGGATGATACCTTAAACGGATTAAGATGCAGATCACACAGTAGTGACTCGCTTCTAAGTGGAAAGTCAGGCAAAATACTCTATGACTGTCAGGGGTATGATTAGATGAGAATTTACAAGAGAAAGCACGCTGCTTTACCAGCAGAAGATGATAACACCTCAAATTGAGTCGAGAGAGAGAGAGAGAGAGAGAGAGAGAGAGAGAGAGAGAGAGAGAGACAAAGAGAGAGACAAAGAGAGAGAAAGAGAGAGAGGGGAGAGTTGGAAGACTTGCTCTTATTTTACAGTCCATTACACAGCCCCTTGTAGTCACGAGAGAGAAAAAACTTGCTAGAGGTAATGTAGTGCTTCATTCTGTCTTTGAGGACAACTTTACAATTATTACGAGCGGAAACAGAGAGGTGTATGTTGTAAACAGTACTATCATGTTGGTACGGCTGCTTTCGATGTATCCTGTTTGTATTAAAATCACCAAGCCTTCTTTTCTCATTATGCTTCCCTAAATATTAATCTTTGTTTTTCTCTGAAATTAACAGTAAATACGTAGGTCCAATTCCCTTAAAACTTCCTCATTGGACACATAGACTGTCCGCGACATTCTCAATATGCATCGATAAATGTGAACGATAGTTCTTATTTATTTTGTGGATTATTTTGGCCGGCAAATTCTCTGTTCATTTTTAACTGGAGTTAAAGTAAATAAACAGAATGAAAGAATCTTGCAGGAATACACTTTTTCAAGCCCAACTTGCATATTTCCTATTTTCGGTATTCTCATCCTATTCAAAAACAGATTTCACCACGGAATATAGAAGAATTTTGCCAAGTATCAATGTAAGAATCAATAATCTAGAAATAAGTATAAGATGAAGAATCCAGGATACCAGTAAAAATCTTACATTAATACACTTTTTCAAGTCCAACTTGCATGTCTCCTACTTTTCAGTAGACTTATTCTATTCAAAAACAATTTTCCCCGGGGAATATAGAAGAATATTTTCAAATATTAATGTAAGAATCAGTATTTTGGAAAGTAGTATCAGACTAACAGGACAGGGCAAATATAAACTAATCCCCCACTTTTTGAACAATAAAACTCTTGCAATAATACACTTTTTCAAGTCCAACTTGCATGTCTCCTACTTTTCAGTAGACTTATTCTATTAAAAAACAATTTTCCCCAGGGAATATAGAAGAATATTTTCAAATATTAATGTAAGAATCAATATTTTGGAAAGTAGTATCAGACTAACAGGACAGGGCAAATATAAACTAATCCCCCACTTTTTGAACAATAAAACTCTTGCAATAATACACTTTTTCAAGTCCAACTTGCATGTCTTCTACTTTTCAGTAGACTTATTCTATTCAAAAACAATTTTCCCCAGGGAATATAGAAGAATATTTTCAAATATTAATGTAAGAATCAGTATTTTGGAAAGTAGTATCAGACTAACAGGACAGGGCAAATATAAACTAATCCCCCACTTTTTGAACAATAAAAATCTTGCAGGAATACACTTTTTCAAGTCCAACCTGCATATTTCCTATTTTCTGTATTCTCATCCTATTCAAAAACAGATTTCACCACGGAATATAGAAGAATTTTGCCAAGTATCAATGTAAGAATCAATAATCTGGAAATAAGTATAAGACAAAGAATCCAGGATGCCAGTAAAAATCTTGCAGGAATAAACTATTTCTAGGCCAACATGAACCTATCTTCCTTTAGGTAGACTCATCGTATTCATATATTAAAAATGACCTGGACAGTTTGCGATATTGTGCTTGTAAGATATCATTTTGATCAGCTTAAATTACATATTTTGCTAGTTCCCTTATAGTGTGAAATTTGACTGGAACTCTTATTTTTATTTTATACCTTTTTCATTAATCACCTGCAATAAATAAGGATTTGACTGGAAAAGATTCCGGCTTATTCTTGTTAAAATAGTAGCATGCTGTAAAGAAATATCACATTTTAATTTTTCATATACAATCAGAAAACTTAAAAGTGACACATTAATTCAATGTCTGTTTACGTAATATTTTCATCATGTATTTTTATTACAATTATCATCTCCTTACTTAAATTTCGCAAATGTCAGATTAATTTTAAATAATAAATTTATAATTAAAATATTTTTTTACAATATTAAAATATTATAAATAAAATATTGTTACATTTCTTTTTTTTATTACGGTGGATATTTTGCAGATTCTCAGTATATATAGAGGGAGCAAATTAAATCCGTAACTTAAAGGTAATTAGCTGCTGACATTTGGTTAATCGAATATTCTCACTGTATATTGGCCAATGTATAGGATTTATTTTTAGAACCAAAGAAAGTCCATTAACAAGGAAGGCGATTATTTGTTTAAAATAAAGACTATCCTCATCAGTAAGCTTAGGATTTGATAATCTATGTCCCCGTGTTGATCAATAAATCTTTTAATCTAGCTCGAAGTATTATCTGAGTTTTGAAAATTTCGCTGTGTAATATTCGAGTTATATTATTAATATTCACCATTGAATTAAATGCATTGACAAGGAAAGTAATTATTTATATTATTTAAATTATTCAGACTGTTGTCCTCATCTTTATTGCCATGTTCACGACGTTTCGGCCGTTGTACGCTCCTGCCTTCTTCAGGTGTTTGGGATTTCGAACTGAACCTTTTATTTTGTCCACCGGGGTAGATTCTTCTACTTTCTTGTGTTATACCTCTTCCGAACAATGAAAATAATGTAAATAATTAAAATACGTCATTTCAAAAATATTGACAGAAAGTAATTATGTCAAAAATTATTTCTTGTGTGATTTTAATTTTCATAATTCGGACTTGTGGATTTACCTGATAGATTTAAACCTAAGTTTTCATCTGCAGACCCATTAAAATAGCGAAAGATGCCTACCAAAAGCTAAGCAAAGTATTAAGAAACAGGAAAGATTTCGTTAGAAACAACAAGAAAAGAGAGTTGAAATGTGATGTAATAACAATTCTCCCATATTGCAGCGATTGCTGGACAACTTCATCCCATATAAAATTATAATGAGGTAAGGGGGCTTGGAATGTATGACACTCGTAGGACATATTAAAATCAATATTGGCAGCGTGAATAATCGACTAACCCTACCTAACAAGCTTGTGTAAATGGATGGCTGAACATGGAGCGTGATAGGTATTAAAAATGCAAGAACTAAAAAGGATAGGAAATAGTGGAGAGCCATGATCGCTTCACGTAGTGAAAGCATACAACATGATCTTTCTTACTATGTGTCAGGACGTAATCGATCATGACTCTTCACCTGTCTCTATCCCTTGCAGCTCTCAACATGTTCCTTCCCTCTGCCACCTCCCCAACACCACATCTGTCATCCACCTGCTTCAGGCCGCTAGGTGTGTCATGCGTTGTTTTCCCTTGTATCTCTTTCCCTCTATTCGACCCGTGAGTATCAGGTTCTCCAAGCCCTCCTTCCTCCCTATGCGTCCCAGGAACTTCGGCTGCCTATTCCGGATGTTAAGTATAAGCCTCCTCCTTCTTTTCATCCTCTCTAAGACCTCTTCGTTGTTCACACGCTCGGTCCATGATATCCTTAGTGTCCTTCTGTAGAACAACATCTCCGTCGGCTCGAGTCGATTCTTCAAAATTCGCTGCCGTTAAGAAGCACAGAAGTCAGCTCAGTATCCTTTTCTTTGTTACCAAAGAAATCCTCCTGTCACGCAATACTCTGCCCAGTTTTTGGAATGCGTCCTTGGCCATCCCAATACATCTACGGATCTCAGTGTCGCACTTACCGTCATGTGTCAGAACGCTTCCCAGATATTTAACTTCCGCGTCTGCTTGGTCTAGTGTTCCCGATGTGACACTATGAGTTGGATATATGCGCACGCGTGTGTGTGTGTGCGCCCGCACATCTGTGTGTGTGTATATATACACCCCCACATCTGTGTGTGCGTGCGCGCGCACACATATGTGCGAGAAGATTAGTTAGATTTGACCTGGGTATCAAACTTCAAGACCCAATGACTAGATTAGGAATCTAGATAAAAACATGTTTTGGACATATGGCGAAAAGGGTAGATAAGTGTTAAGTACTTGTCAAAATACGAAGATAGGAAAAAGACCGGCTCTGGTCAAAACTTAAAAGGGTTTGAATTTAATGTCCCTGAATCGGAGTCAGCTAGGCTAAGAAATATTTTTATGTCCACTTTCTTCAAAGAGAGAAATGGTCATGAAAAAGTTATGGGTTTATTCGTGGGTGTCCCTTGTCCGGAAATGATGAAAGAGGATTCTGCATATATACGGGAGCGCTTTGGGTCACGGCAGTTAGTTAGACTTAGTTTAGGTTCGAGGAAGGTTGATTTAGGCCGGAGCAAGTAACGACGAAGAGCGACCCATTAGCAGCCGGACATTGTTAGCTAAGATATATATTTTTTTTGCCAACTGAGAGTCAGCCCGGAGTTGGTTGTCCACAAAAAGGTCACACGCCTTCCCTCCTCTTTTCGTCCTACCCAAGTTTGTAGTTGTGTTTATCTTTTACCTGTGAGCCTGCCTCTCGCTCGATCCGCCGCACAGAAATTCTACGACGTGGGGTCTATATCTTTGTGCAACGAGTTGCAGAGGTGGGTAGTCTCACACCGACCTTCAAATCGCATTTCGGGCTCATCCTTTTTAGAGGAATGATAATAATGGCGTGAATTGTCGGTAAGAGACTGAAGTCCAGCTATGAGAAGGAATTAAAGTGACGTAACAAAATAATCTCTCATTACATGCTCGTTAACCACAACTCACCAAACAAACAAATATAGAGCTTCCATGTAAACCAGTAAAACCTGTCATATATTGGGATCAAAGGGAACTAAAAAAAATTCCCCGAACCAGGATTTTCTGGTTGAAAGGAAGACTTGACACTCACCAAGTTTAAAATCAAGAACTATCAAAGGGCGGACATCTAGCACAGTGGGATATACTGGGTTCCATAGCTATATAGGCAACTGTTACGACGACACGTCATTTAT
This sequence comes from Acanthosepion esculentum, assembly GCA_964036315.1. Taxonomy (NCBI): domain Eukaryota; kingdom Metazoa; phylum Mollusca; class Cephalopoda; order Sepiida; family Sepiidae; genus Acanthosepion; species Acanthosepion esculentum. The sequence goes on from OZ038505.1 coordinate 27,659,567, forward strand.
TATTTAAAAAGATATGCAATACATTATTTACATTATTCGGACTATTGTTCAGAAATATAGACAGATACTGAGATAAGCAATAATATCGGGTTAAAAACAACATCCTTTAATTCCTTTTAGATAATATTGTTTATGTTTCGAATCACTAATATCAGCTTCGAGAGATCCGAACATGAAGCGATATCAGCCGATATCATCTTCGAGAGATCCGAACATGAAGCGATATCAGCTTCGAGAGATCCGAACATGAAGCGATATCAGCCGATATCAGCTTTGAGAGATCCGAACATGAAGCGATATCAGACGATATCATCTTCGAGAGGTCCGAACATGAAGCGATATCAGTTTCGAGAGATCCGAACATGAAGCGATATCAGTTTCGAGACATCCGAACATGAAGCGATATCAGCCAATATCAGCTTCGAGAGAGCCGAACATGAAGCGATATCAGCCGATATCAGCTTCGAGTGATACGAACATGAAGCGATATCAGCCGATATCAGCTTCGCGAGAGCCGAACATGAAGCGATATCAGCCGATAACAACTTCGAGAGGTTCAAACATGAAGCGAAATCAGCTCTTATCATCTTCGAGAGATCCGAACATGTAGCGATATCGGCCGATATCAGCTTCGAGAGATCCAAACAAGAAGTGAGCATTTCATAAATAGGATATTTCCCTTTACTGCGTAAGCGTTCCTTAACTATGCGTTCTAGAAGTGCGTCGGGATTAACGGATATTTCCTTTGTCAGCAGAATGCAGGTTCGAACTGCCGGCGAAACAAATTGTTGTATTAAGGCACTCAAAGGTACAGATCGGTAGGCATAAATTTTCACCGTTTGAAAAAAAAACAGGGTTGTCTACCTAAACACGTGTCTCCATTAAATAGAATGTTTGAAGTATCAAGGAATAGTTTATTTAATAAATAATTAATTTTAAAAATGCAATAACAGTATTAGTAGTAAGATAAGTCCATTTTACTGAGAGCGTTATAGGCTAATGGGTTGAAGTCGCTAATACCTATTTGATATGGCCTCAAAATTTCACCGTAATTGGTCAAATTTCATTTTTTGTTGTGTTCACCAGGATCTATTCCTAGCCTTCATTTCGGTAGCTGAATTGTCAAATCTATTGTTGTTCGTTGCGAAGGGTTCGACCATATCTATTGAAGAATTAGGGCTCCTACGATGTAGGTTCGTCACTGGTTGTACACGGGGTCGTTTTATACTCAAGGAAGTAATTTGTTGTCTGTTCCTAGCTCCAGAAACACTGTGTCTTCTCATACTCAACTTGTATTATACAGAAGAAAATACAGTAACCAAACAGAATAATGAACACGAAGACGGTAATTACGTCGGTATGCTCCTTGTTCGGTTTAATACAGATGGAACGTTATTTCTGTTAATTAAAGTGTGTTTCATTAAGGCGGATTATATATAAGGGTGTTTCATTAAGACGGATCAAATTTAGCAGTAAATAAATCAGTGTTATTGGTGAAAATTTATTTATTTCTCTATTGGATCATATTATTTAAGTCATGGCAATTATGTGTGAAAAATAATATCGCCCAAATGTCCGCCAAATCGGAAAGAAAAAGAAAAGAATCATTAGATGCTTAAACGTAATTCACATCAAAATCGGCCCAAGTTATTGGAACAACCTTTACTTGGAGAAACGATGAAATAAGAAGCCAATTAATGTCACATCCTAAAGTCAGGAGTCTATTAAGAAATGTTAACTTGGAAAGGTTTATTGAATCGCACGACTCAATTATTGAAGTATGGATTCCTCTCTGGCTGATAATTAAAACAAAATAAGAAACATATTTTTTATCTGGCAAACATATATTGCAAATTTAGCGATGCAGAGAACCATTTACGGAGTAAAATGTAACATTCATTTAAGCCCGAATGATCCCGTTAAAACTTTCTAAATCGTCATTACTATAAAGAAATTTTCGGTAATATTTTTAACTTAGAACAAACGGTAAATGAAAACCAAATTGCATTTCTCCTGGTTAAAGACATTTATTGGGGAATAGCTTGAGCCTTTCATAGTCTAATTTCAATATATTTTCTCTCTCTCATTCTCTTTCTCTCTCTCTCTCTCTCTCTCTCTCTATATATATATATATATATATATATATATATATGAAGAAATATAATCTTAAAGTGTGGTATATTTATGGGATAAAGTGCTCAATATCAGAGATAGAGCGTGTGTAAATATAAAAGTGAACATAGAAGTCAACACTTAGAGGCGACAGTCTGTTTCATGCTCGATGCAATCGTCAGGCAACTAGTTGTTATTGGAACACCATTTAAATCCGGCCACTTTTCATTCAGTGTATCAATAAGCACACATCAATTTGGTCTGCGGTTAAAAAAATAAAACGTCGGCTTTCACAATACAGAATATTTCATTCTTTCAGATGGCGAAACTTTTATTTCCCTCCGCTGAAATAAACCAGTTCAAAACGGTACAATATTAAAATTGTCCAGTGATTGACCTTTTTTCTCTCCATTTTGTATTTATTAAACAAAAAAAAAAAAAAATACAATCAAAATACGGCATATTACTTTTTTACAAAATGCCACCATGGCTGTTATGTTGATTAAAAGTTGAATATAATTTTGTTGGAGATGGCGAATAGGAAAACAAAATATTTCTTGTTCCCGCCAAATATATTTCTTTGCAATCTGAGAAGCTTAAATATAAAAATAAATATTTCGCATCATACTTTCCCTATCGAATGTGGCACCATTACAAAAAAAATACAATTAGATAAAGAAATAACAATATTTTAAAAGAGATATTTCATTACAAAAACAATTTTCCACCAGGAAAATAATTATGATTATTTAACTAATTATTGGCCATCGTAAATCCGATAACTAAAACACCCCCTAAAAAAATAGAAGAAATCTGGAATTATATAGATTATTATAGATTAATTAATATTTATTAATTAATTTTTATTTATTTATGCCTCTCGCCTTAAAAGGAGTACAGTTGACCTTAACGAATTACTTTTTTAAATAATATTTTTTAATATTACTGTAATGAGGCGGGGTGGGGGGAGGCAAATAACATTTCGTCCATTGGTATTCGGATTTCAAACTAAGATGATTTGCATGAATTAAATATGGATATTGCAAAATGTCTGACTTATCTACTTAAAAGATTATAGTTATATGTTATATATCATTTGAATCCAATTTGGCTTTGAGCCAAAATAAGTAAGTATAGAATATTTATGTTTAATTCGGGCATCTTTTTGCATCTGTTGCTCTTCATATTTTCATTCGAAGCCAATATTAAGAGTTTGAGTCCATTTAAAAACCAATATATCAGACTGCCATTTTCAGGGAAATCAGGCAATTCTATCAAGAGGTAGGGTATTAGTAATTAGTTTGATTACTTTCTTCTAGGTTGTAACACATTACTTCGGAGATTTTACCATGTTATCATTCGATTACCAACTAGACAATGATATATAGATTTGTTTACATAGGTCTTCCAATTTCACACACATACACACAATCACACACACACTCTCTCTCTTTCTCTCACTCACACACACACATACATGCATATATACATACATACATACATACATACATACATATATATATATATATATATATATATATATATATATATATATATATATATATATATATATATTTCCAAATTCTCGCTTGACGAGGAAGCGGGTCCAGGCACCTTAACTCAACATAACTTCAAAAATTATGTTAGGGGCCTCGGCTCTCGCTTTTGAAACATGAGAACTCTTATGTAGCGAAGGAATCCTATTTTTAAAAACAAAAAATATTATTATATAAGCTCTACTTCTGTATGGAGCACTGTCTTTTTTAAAATAAAAGCAAAAATACTAAGGAACACCGGATTATTTACCTAACGTGTTCTTTCCTATTTTTCTGCATACCTGCATATATATATATATATATATATATATATATATATATATATATATATATATATATATATATATATATATATATATAATGTTAATAATAAAAATATAAATAGTTATACACGTTTGGAAAAACCTTACGTACTTTGGGTTGTAATTGCACAAACCAATGGCCAAGGAAAAATATGGGACAAAAAAAGAAAGAACTAAGAACATGAAATTGAGACGAAAACAATCGTCCAGAATCCCAGCTCTGAGTCCAATGAAAAAAAAAAACGTGTAAAGCAAAAATAACCATGAAAAGTGCTCAATACACTAAGTAGAGCAAACCTAATTATGAACCTAAAGAGCCAGGTAAACCTACCAAGGTTTCACCTACACGGATGGTCAGGGCAATCTGGCAATATACATATATATAAGAAATTATTAGGAGGATTTGAGATAATCATAATTAAGTAATTCATCGAGTTTCTTTTTCTTAGAAGAAACCTCAACAGAATGCAGAAAGCACTGGACGTCCGTTTCGCCCTATATTTGGAACTCATCAGCAGTGCGCATCCACTACCAGGAATTGAAAGCGGACAGTTACGTTATTAAGCAAACGTCATACCAACTGTACCACGGGCCTCGGTGAAGAATAGGTAACGAATTAAACTCGACATAGCGCCGCTCATTCACATATTCCGTGGTGGAACTCATCCAAGTTCCTTTAAGCAAGGACTGTGCCCCCGAGAGCCACGACTACTATCACCAAGCCGCTCCATCCAGAGCATTAGAAGCCGGTTCAAGCAAGGACATACACGAAATTATTAGGAGGATTTGAGATAAAGTATTGTTTTAAGTTATGATATATTTAAGGGTTCAATATCAGAGATAGAGAGTATGTAAATATAAAATATAAAAGTGAATACTGAGATCAAGCGGCGACAGACTGTTAGTTGTTTGAACGCAATCTCCAGGCCATGTTTATTGTGTTTTGACTCAACTATTTCTATATGTTGGTCAATGGTTCATTATCGACAATAAGATTTATTGTGTTATCAGATATTGGGTAGGAATAATTGTGAAACCGAATTCATTTATTGGTAGTTTTATTATACTGTTTCTTTTTAAATTTTACTCGCTGTTTAATGTCGATTCGTAGTTTGTTAATTTGTTTATTATTTACTTAATTTGCTTCTTTAAATTTTTGTCAGTGTTATTATTTTTCTCACGGTGGTTGGTTAATTTATTTGTTTAGTTTAAAGTATTTGCTTTGTCTAAAGTTATATGATCTGTGTTGTATATAATACATATATTTGAAGTTATCCTATTTCTATTTTACAAAGTATTTATTATTAGTTTTCAATGTTTTTAAGTCACAGATTAATAAGTTTATTATCAGTCTGCATTTTGGATATATATTCCCTAAATCAATCGCAAATAATAAATCATTGTTCAAAGAGATAAGTCTATTAAACATTCATTGATTTATTATAATTAACTGTTTGATCATGATGGCCTAAAATACGTTTAATTATATTTTTTACGTATCTTGATAGGTGCATTTGAATTGTATTATTATTATGATTAATAATAATAATAATAATAATAAAATCTTCTCACTTGCTACCGCATGCATCATCCCAAAGCTGATGTTGATCTTCTGTATGTGCCCTGATCCGAAGGAGGCAGAGGATTAGTTCAACTAGAACTGTCCTACAAAACTACAACAATTGGCCTCCAAAGATACTTGGAAACTACAGAAGAGTGGATGATGGTATGTGTCAAAGAGCATGAAAGTAGTAGGCGTCTTTACTCCGTAATAATGAAGTCAACAAGTACAAAATGGAGTTTCAAATGGGCGCAGAAATACAAGTACAGCACGGTAAACGGACTGAAGCTGCAAAATACTTAAAAAAGAAAGCAAAGACAGATGCAACCGACCAGATACAGAAACGCTTCATGGTCAATACTCTTCCGGTACCAAACAAGCTGACGTAGACAAAAACCTTACCCTTCAGTGGCTATGTAGTGCATGGTTGGAGCTGAAACTGAAGGTTTTATCCTTGCTGCACAGGACCAATGCTTGTTAACTAGGAATTATCAAGCACATATACTAAAATATTGTGTTAGCCCCAAATGCAGATTCTGTGTTAAATATCCAGAAACCATTGATCATCTTGTATCAGGTTACACGATATTGACACCCACTGAATATAAAACCCGGCAAGACAGAGTTGGCCAATATCTGCACTGGAAAATCTGCAACTTCTACGGGAAGGAAACTGAAAGAAACTGGTACGAACACCACCCAGACCCGGTTACGGAGATAGTACCTGTGGGACTACACAATATACACTGACAGAACAATGAAAGCCAACCGACCAGACATTGTTATTAAAGACCACAAACAAAAATAGTGCCTCCTTATTGATATGGCAGTCCCTTCAGCCTTAATGTATCTTTTAATATATTCAAAAAGCTGTCAAAATACATGGACCTTGAAATAGAAATGTGGCACATGTGTACAACTATAATCCATGTTGTAGTTGGAGCCCTAGGATTGCTTGGGAAAGATTCCAGCAGACTAATTGAAGGGATATCTGGAAGTCCATGCCTCAAAGAAATACAAAAAATTGTTCTCACAAGTACAGTCGACACTCTACGGAGGGATTTATCTATGTAAAATATATATATTATTTTTTTGTCAGTGGAAAATGTCATGATGCCATTTCTAACCTTAGGTCTCTGGGCGGGACCCGGAAATAAATTTGTACACGCCAGAAATCAAAGGAAATAATAATAATAATAATAATAATAATAATAATAATAATAATAATAATAATAATATGTGTGTGTATGTGTCTGATTAAGCAAATTGAACAGGAAATTCTTTCAGCGCCCCTTTTATTTTATTTTTCTTCGTGGCCGTTCATATTATTTGAAGCAATACCGTGTTTTCAATGATATTCAGTTATACGGGGAAAATGATTATAACATTCATTATTGATTTATTGCAAGAAATTCAAAGTTATATTTGTTTGAATAGGGGTCATTTTACCCAGATTCAGCGGCTTTCAGATCCCATCCAAATTTTCACCGTTTGTTAATATTCCTGAGAGAAGTTGTTCCTGAAAATTACATCATGTTATCTCATATCAAACAAATTTTACGTCACACTGAAAATTATGAAGGTGTTGAAAACTTTGAAAACAATGAATTTTCTTGTCCTTTGGGGACCTCTCACTGAAAGCATCTGTTCACATGTGCAAGTATTAATACAAACTGTTTTTGATATTCAAACACAGTTTTGTATTATTATGTACACCCCTGAAGATGATCGCGGAAGAAGATCGAAAGTACTTGGGAAACGGAAAATAAAAACGATTTTCTTATTTATAGCGAATTTCTCACGTCATTTGATTGCATCACACGGAAGGTTATCTGTGAGTATGTCCGGATTTTATTAAAAATAAGTAGACTTAATATCTGTAATTTATTTAATGAAATATGCCTAAAAGAGAATTTCCTGCCTAAGCACACACACACACACACATACACACGCACACACACACACATATATATATATATATATATATATATATATATATATATAAAGTAACATATGAAAATCGGTGCACATCATATCTAACGTTTATGTTTTTGTTCTGTTTTAAGCTGCGAAATTGCTATCCTTTTATTCTGTTACAAATAACTGTAACAAAATTCCAACAATTAAATAAACTGTATCAGCTTTCCTATGTTTTTAATGGGGCACCCTGTATATATCTGAGCCCTTTTTAATACTATTGTTTCCTAGTCAAATTCAACTCTGACTATTGACCTTTAATGTATTTCATATATATATATATATATATATATATATATATATATATATATATATAGATAGATATATATATAGATATATTTATATATTGTTATAAACGACTGAAGAGATACTGCGTTTAAGCGCTTTATTTAATTTTACTAGTGTTCGTTTTTTTCTGGATGTAAAATGTTTGAATATTGAATTTTTAATGTCCGGGCAGTACCAGGCAATTCTTTTAGTCAAAATCACATTTCATTTGACATACATAAAAAGCTACAAATTCAGCCTGAATTATTAAAGAAAATCTTAATCAAAGTACAGAAACACTTGAAACATTCAGTCGACTTTAACACGTCTTATGTCCAGCAAAGAAAAAAAATCCAAACAAGAAAAAATACAAAACTTAAAAAACTTAAATGCAGTACTTTCTCAGTCGTCTGCAATGAAACTTTTATAATAGAGCGATTGTTGCCCAAATTCACAATATATATATATATATATATATATATATATATATATATATATATATATATATATTAAAGAAAACAAAAAACGGACAGCATGCAAAAACTCTTTTCCAGATAGAGTTTCGAATATTCACGACAGAAAAGAAAGGTAAGAAGGCCTGATATATTTTCTCATTGAATTGCTCGAAGCTTAGATTGGTGAGACCAAGCAAAAAACAATTACACACACACACATATATATATATATATATATATATATATATATATATATATATATATATATATATACATATATATATATATATATGTATGTAATATATATATATATTTGAATAAGTTTTTTTTATGGTACAAGATTTAACGATAGCTAGGAAAAAGCAAAATATACGTATATGGCGTTTTTACAAAGCTGAAAAATAACAACTGATTTCGTCCCAGCCTTATCAAGTTTATTTTCTGGGATATTATATATATATATTCATATATATATATATATATATATATATATATATATATATATATATACAATCGTGTAAATTAAATTAATATAACGAATGGAAGGGAGAAAAATATGATTTTCAAGAAAAACTAGAGTCAAATAGCATTCAAACCCAGTATGCATTCCCTCTGTTTACAAAGGTAAGGCCCACAGGGTCAGATATACAAGGACTCTAGAACCTTGAGGTGATATGAGGAGTTGGACCTAGATAAAATGGAAAAACGGTCCGCACTAAAATCAAACACACATTTCCTACTATTTATTATATGCTCAGCAATAGCAGAGCCAGAATTATTGGTTAGTTGGCTCTTCCTGGCAGACGGATTCAAAATCCTGGGGGGTAAATGTTGTTTTATTCTCAGATTCAAACGCTGGGACGTACTCCCTATGTCGTCGAGTCCACAACTTCACTTATATTGTTAAATCACTGAATTAACATGATTGGGGGCGTCCTTACGGACGGGTAAGAAATATTACCCGAACATTAGCCGAAAAATAACAGCTATTAATCATACACGAAATATGTCTAGATAAAATCTCACCCTCTGTACCAATATAGGGAAGTCGCAAATAAACTGGACATTTTTCAACAAAATGCGTTCTTAACCCTATGAAATTTCTTAATGACATCATGGATAACGGAGTCCAAGACATCCGAAGGATATCCGTTTTTTGAAAGAGTCATCCTAACAATCTCAATTTCACCACAGAGAAGGCAATCTGAACATATCATAAGAGTCCTGTGAATGAAGGTCTTAATCAAAAAGAGTCCCAACGCGTATAAAGTCCCGAGAAAGTAGCCTTCCTAAATACAGAAGTCACAAATTTGTCTCTAATCCTATGAACAAGAACATCCAAAAAGGAAAGACAAGAATTGGGTTTCTTTTCTACGGTAAACTTAAGAGAGGGATGGACAGAGATTAATTCGGTGAGAAACAAGTCGGCTTCAGCCTCATTATTAAAGAGGCAGAAGGTATCATCCACGTAATGATAATACATAAGATATCACTGGTAATACAACAGATGTGGGAAAATAAATATTAACATATATATATATATATATATATATATATATATATATATATATATATACATACATTTCTCAACGGTTGTATTACCAATGAGAAAAGAAAATGTACATTTATTTATTTATATATAGCTTATAGCATTTTTATATTATATCGAGTACTATTTCATTAATACCACAATCAATGTGCGATATTTTATATATATATATATATATATGTGAGTGTCTGTGTGTGTGTTAAATATTTAATGATGTTGCCATTTTCTTGGTATGGAATTTAATAGATGTCAGCGCCTTTTCTTATGGAAAGACTGACGCGACACAATCTTCCCTTATCTCATTTTTCCTTCTAACAAGCCCAAACTATTTCCTTAGTCATATTTATTCTTGAAATATTGATGTTCAATTTATTGGCTTTATTTTTCTGTTTTTCTTTTCTTTTTTTTTGAATTGAGATTATTTTATCATCGTTTGTGGTTTGAATGCATTTTTCATCCTTTGCCTCATTTAATCCTTCGTTATTTATCTCCAGTCTTATGATTTGCCTTCAAAGATCCGTTATCCCTTTTCGTTGGTTTCCTGTCCTTTCTCTTTCTCCTCACCTAGTCAGTGTTCATTTTGCTTTCGCTTTCTCTCGTTCTGGCTTTCAGAATATCGTTTGTTTTTTTTTTCAGTGATATCCACGATTTTCATTGATGACTTCGGGAACTATTCTGCATTTTACAGATTGCTTCGTTCCAACATTCTTTTAGTTCAAAGATAATTTTGGGTACATTATCGCAATGTTCCGCACAAATTCTCTAACATTTCCGACCAGCAGAAAGAAACAGATGAGATACGCCATATTTATGAAGGGGAAAGATATACAAGGCAGTCATAGTAACATAATACAAAGTTTCAGTGTTAAGATCTAAACACCAGTAATAGGAAGAAAATATTGTCAGATATTTTGCAACATTTCAACCTTTTCATATGTCAGTATATATATATATATATATATATATATATATATATATATATATAGAGAGAGAGAGAGAGAGAGAGAGAGATTTGTACCATGCGCTAAAATCTAGATGTCTTCTCTGGGCTACGTTGTATTTTGAGAATTGGGTTCTTGATTTTCCACGGGAATTAGTATGAAAAGTAGAAAGTGTTGGGGTGTTCTCCATTTAAAGAGTCTATGTTGGGATCTTCCGCCTACTATAAGATTAGTAGGAGAGGATGCCTTGGGGGAACAGTGGAATAGATTGAACGCTGGCTCAACCGATGTAAACTCACTAGTCGTTTAATACTCTGCTGTTGCACTTACTGTTTAATATATGATATATCTGCAACACTTGTTTTTTTTATTTCTTTAACTATTTACTTGGTCACAACATCTTGGATCTATTCGACTGTTCCTCCAAGGCCTTCTCTCTTACTAATCTTATAGTAGACGGAAGAGTCCAACATAGACTATTTAGAGGGAGTACACCACAACAGTAAGTCGAAGCCGTTATCAAATCTAGGTTACCTGATTTCACGTTTGGTTCGTAAAATGACATTTCATAGCATTTACACACACAGACACACACAGAGATGTAAATACATATATTTATTTATGCATGTAATTATCTCTCTCTCTCTCTCTCTCTCTCTCTATATATATATATATATATATATATATATATATACATATATATATACTTATATTATTTACATTATTCGGGCTGTTATTCTCATGTCCATTGCCATAGTCACAACTTTTCGGCCGTTGTACACTCCGACCTTCTACAGATGATTGGAATTTCGAACGAACCCTTTATTTCGTCCACCGTGACAGATTGTTCTAGTTCCACGTGCCATACCTCTTCCTGATATCTCAGTTATTTCCTTTTAGCTCAATTCTCCAAGTTTTTGGTTCACCATTGCTGTAGTCTGTTATCGAACTCACAACTCTTTGTGTCAAGTCACTGGATCTAACCAACGTTTTTATCCACTGGGTGTTCCGTTTTGTCCACCACTACAGTTGTATTACGTTTATCAGCTGGAAGTATCATTATATTCACCAAGGTACCCACGGAGGAGGCACTCTCGGTAGTGAGGGGCAGACTGGCCTCGGACTCATCTCTAGCAGAACGGATCAGTATGCCAATAGATAACCTGATGGAGATGCTGACTTTTGCTATGCAAACAGGACACTTTGGAATAGGATAATCACCGTCGAAAATTATGAACTCCAGTTGGGGAAATAATATATGGCCATATGACGGCCCTAATGCCTATTTTATTGGCCAAAACACGATAATTGAGTTTGGCATGGAAATTATTCTCCTCATGGCATTTTCATCTCTACTTTGTTCACTGGTTTATCATTCTCCTCAAACATTTCAAAATATATTTGATGTTCAAAATTAAATTAAAGCGAATTGTTGAAATCAGACTCATTTTATAAAGATGGACTTTAAAAGATGTTACAAAAATCTTAAAGTCTGGATAATCTTTTACTAATCCCTTCACCTCAAGCAAGGCGATAAAACCACTAACATTTCTTTCGTTTCTCTTCCTTAGTTACCACTACTTGCTCTATCCACTAAGATCTTATGGGCTTAATGATAAAAGCCGTGAAAGGACGGATTGCTTTGCGTAGGTGAAATTGATGATACGAAGTTTTTAGGTCTAGTTTAGAGTACAGACAATACTTAGGTATTTCCGAAATAATCGTTTTAAAATCATAGGTATTCTGATGGTAAAATATTTTGTTTTCGTTTCCCGTCCTTAGCTATCACTATTTTTTCTCTCCACGGAAACCTACCGGGCTCACTGATATCTGAATCCAACAGGTTTTTTTATTTCCTCCCTTATAAATGCCTCCTCTTCTCTAGAGTATTTCACAGATATAGGTCAACAGTCAGGTGATAGATTTTCAAACTGAGGAGGAGGTAAATCATAGTTTACGATACCAGTCTCGGTGAAAGACAATTCTTGATTCAATGTGGAGACCCGGAGACTAACAACTTCCTATTGTACGATTCAATTGTTACTAAAACTCCATCTTGTTGTCGTAGCTTCAGAAAGAATCTATAGGATCAAGTATCGTTTTAATGTCCAGATATTTATTGCAAGTTCGTCAGTATTATTAAGTTCTATTTGTGTATTTTTTAATTAAATTATTTCAACTCAAACAAGGAAATAAAGAAACTAACACGTAAGAAGCTATTTAGTCAGACATAATCTGAGAAAAATCCTTATTAAAGAGAGATGACAATAAAAAAAAGAGTATTCAAGGTAACAGAATCTGATCTAAATTTTGGAAGATCAAATTTGAACAAAAGAAGCCGTAAGAGATTTCCACAAACGAGAAATGCAAGAGAAAAATTGTTAACATAGAACATTTGGTTTCATCACATTTTCAACAGTAGCATGGTGAAACAGCTACCAATCGCGTACAACGCTTCAATTCTACGTGTCAAATAGGAAATCATTGTTTTACAAAAGGTTTTAAAGGAATATTGTATGTAAATAGCGTTTTATGGTAGAAGGTTATTCTTCAATGGATGAATGTTTTAGAATTCAACGTTCCATTGATATTCAGGTTTCATTTTCTCCAGGTCTATATTTGTGCTGATCTCCCAAGAGAACTAGTGTATCAAGATATTATCGATTAGTAATTTAAATAAAATGATAGTACTTATGAATTTGTTCTATATCTGACTAATGATTACTGTTTACATTATTCAGACTATTGTCCACATATTTGTGGCCATATTTATCACGACGTTTCGGTCGTTGTACGATTCGGCCTTCTTCAGGTGGTTGAAATGTCGAACTGAACACTTTATTTCGCTCGCTTGGTTATACTGTTCTAGTTCCACGTGCCATGTACAATGGATGTTAGCTATCAGTCATCTCCTGTTATTGCCACTCTCCAAGTTCTCCACCGCCTTAACCAGGTATTGAACTCACACTCTTTGGGTCCTCTCACAGGATCTAACTAACGTCTTTATTCACTGTGCCTTGTGTACTTGAGGACAAATGGCACAGTGGATAATAGCGTTAGTTAGATCAATTAGACATGGCACGTGGAAGTAGAACAGTCTACCCCAGCGAGGGAAATAAAGGGTTCAGTTCCACATTCCGACCACCTGAAGAAGGCCGAGACGTAAAACGGCCGAAACGTTGTAATAAATATGTCAAGAAATATGAGGACAATAGTCCGAATAATGTAAATAGTGTATATATACCTCATCTCAGAAATATAGACAGATACTGAAAGGTCGAAAGGTTGTAATAAATATGGCAACAAAGATGAGGACAATAGTCCGAATAATATAAATAGTGTACATAATACCTCATCTCAGAAACTAAAAGGCTGAAACTGTAGAATTATAGACAGATAATGCATTTATACTATATTACAAATCGAGCATCCACCACGAATATATACTTTTTCTCTATTTGACGGCGGAAATCATTTTTTATTATGATGTAATGCATCTTGCTTTCAATATGTACTTTAGGAACACATTTCTTGCCGGATATAGTGAATAAACAGTGTGGATTATCATGATTATTCTAATAGTTTTATCATAAAATCA